>PVKP010001742.1:0-138098 GCA_004027715.1 Plecturocebus donacophilus
TTTCTCTAGCTTTGTTGGATTTTCTCTCTCAAGTTCCAGCATGCTCATATTTCTCCCATCTCTAAAACAAAAGCCAACCAGCTTGATCTTCAGCTCTGCTCCATATCTTGTCTCTCTTTGGTCCCCCATCCAGTCAGATTCCTAGAAGTGCCTTAGACTCAATGCCTTTTCTTTTTTAAAGCAAGAGAGCTAAGAGCCAAGGAGCAGAAGAGCTCATCTATTTAGGTGATTTACTTGAGTGAAGATGAGTTACTGGACTAAATAAACCTCTCAGGGATGTTTAAATTTTACAACCTAATATATTTATAAAATTCAATGATTGATTTGGATAGAAAATGGCTTTTAGGATCAAATCTCAACTTAGGCAGCAACAAGTAGTCATATATATTAAAATATAAAATTTCTAAAAATCAAACCTTCTTGTTAGTCTAATTTTCTAGTTAGAACATTACACCTAAATTAGGCATTCAGAAGAGACACACCTAATTCAACTGGAAATCATTATTCTCTAGACATAATGAGGTTCAACAGAAGTGTTGCTGGTTTAAGACATTTGCAATTATGCAATTAAATTAAAGAACTTGAAAAATGGAAACTCTTATGAGTTAATTAGTGCTGATGGTAGAAATGTACACAAGGAAAGACATAGAATTTACATTTGACAAAGTATAGGGTGAAGGTAAGAGAAAGAAGTGAAAGCTGTCTGCTTGGACCACATTCTAACAAAAGCATGTACAAACTTTTTGAGCTTTAAAGAACATCACTTTGTGTTTTTCAGGATCAGAAGTGCTGCTGCCAGGACATGGTCCCAGGAGAGAGCTCCCAAGTGAGAATATTAGAATTACAGGTGAATTACATGCTGAAACTAGTAGGGCTGTTAACTCATGGTTTCCACTGCATCATCTTCTTTGAGATTTTCTGGGATTTGCTTTCACTTTTCCATGTCTATTAGGAATTTTACCCAAAATAACTTCTCTCCTTCTTCTTGCCCAAGTGGTTCAGAAAAACACAAGTGGGCTCTTTTCAGAAAATACTTGACTGCTTTTGCTAATATGTTTTCTGGACTGTAAGATCAGAGTCATTGTGTACAGTTGTGCATGTTGTACACTGAACATGGCCAAGAAGGTTGAACTTCTTGGTCTAACTACATAGATTATGTAGTTAATATAACATGGTAGCTCTGAAAATAGTATGCAGTGAAGATTCAAAAGGTGGATAGGCTTCTTCAGGGTGGGCTGCTACGTATAAGTGTGAAATAAAGTTCAGGTCATGATATCTGCTAACAAGATTTTGATTGTCATATAGAAGTGTTTCAAGGACCAATTATCAGCTTGATATGGGTGTTCTTTATTAGCTCAAATGAGGAGGACAGGGAATTATCTTCAAAGTCTGACTTTAAATGAGATGTCATGGCCATCATTATTTTTTTAGTGATCATTTATTGTGTGCCAAATACTGTGTTAGGCAATCTGAGATGTCTCACTGCAGAGACACTGTATTAAACCTGTAACAAGTTTGATTGCTTTAGGAACTGGAAAACTGTAGTAGAAGAAAGACCAGAAAACATATAAGAATTAGAGTATACTAGCTCACACCTCTAATCCTGGCACTTTGGGAGGCCAGAGCAGGAGGATCGCTTGAGGCCAGGTGCTTGAAACCAGCCTGGGTTAGGCTGAACTCAAACGCTTGACTCCATCTCTACAGAAACAACAAAACAAAACAAAACAGGACACCAGTTAGCTGAGTGTGATGGCACATGGCTGTAGTCTTAGCTACTTGGAAGGCTAAGGCAGAAAGATCACTTGAGCTCAGGAGTTTGAGACTGCAGAGAGCTATGATCACATCACTACACTCCACACTGGACGACAGAGGGAGACCTTATCTCTAAAAACAAAAAAACACAAAAACAAAAAAGAAAAAATAAGGAATTATATTAAGATATAAGAATTGAATTGAAAATAGCTTAATTTATATCAATGGCAATTAGTTTCTTAAGGATCGTAGTTTCTGTTTATCTTTTCCACATGTGCTGAAAAAGACATTAAGCTGCAGTGTAATGCTTTGTATTTTCAATAGGTGCCAAGTTGCTGAGTGAAGTAAAGTGGGCTTCTGTTCCTCTGGATACAGAGGGATGGCTGCATGACCTCTGGAAGTCCCTTTGGTTAAGCTCTGTGGCTTAATGATTCTTTGGCTCAGGACCAAACTCACATAATGTTCAGACCATAAGCCTCCAATGTTAGCTTTAAATTTAGCACAGACTTATGGAGTCATTATCATTCCTTCTTTGAGTTCTTAAAGTGCAGACCATCTTTTTACCTGAGTTATAAGCTAGAAGCTTATGAAGCCCAGTTTAGTATTAGAAAAAGTTAGGCCATCAAATTATTCTGAGGTATCAAATGATTTTTGTGTTGGGCAGTTATCTTTAATTAAAAAGAAGCTCCATTTTCTAAATAGTTAAGCTACTTTTAGAAAGATTTCTTTTTTCTTCTGTGATAGTTCTTGAGTGTAGACTTTGGAGCTGGAGAAAACTGAGTCTGCTTTCTGACTCCACAACTCAGCTTTGTGATGATGATAATAATA
Organism: Plecturocebus donacophilus; assembly: GCA_004027715.1. Classification (NCBI taxonomy): domain Eukaryota; kingdom Metazoa; phylum Chordata; class Mammalia; order Primates; family Pitheciidae; genus Plecturocebus; species Plecturocebus donacophilus. The sequence goes on from PVKP010001742.1 coordinate 2,581, forward strand.
AGAATTATAATAATGGCTGACATTTCTAGTGAGCTTTTGTGCCAGGACCTGGGATAAGTGTTTCACGTACTATTTAATTTATTATGCATGATGACTATGAGGTGGGTCCTTTAATTATTCCTGTTTTATAGATCTGAAAAAGTAGGCTTACAGCCCACACATAATAACATGCTACATCAATCCCTGGTTAGATTACTCTTGCTTCAGTACTTCTGGGTAAGACACAGCTTAAAGTCAAATAGTAGAGCAGTTAGAAGCTTAGACTTTGGATCCAGATTGCCTGGATGGAAATCTTGTCTTAGCTACTTACTAGCTGGGAAAGTTACTTAAACTTTTTGTGCTTCAGTTTCCTTATCTATAAAATGTGGATGGTTAGCCTAATAATTTTACCTTTTAAGATAATTGAGAGATTTAACTGAGAAAAGAGTTGTGAAGTGCCAAGAATCTAGTATATGATATGTGTCCAAAAAATGTTAGCCACTGGTAAAATAGCACTCTGTAAGGCTGAAGAAGATAGCTTCTTAAATTGGCTCCCGATAGTTTCAAGTGGACTTGGACATTTATTATACTACACAGTGAATGCTTGGTATTGGATGGGTCTGAATTGATGTGGAGGGGTAAGAGTGTACTGTATACCTGAAGTGGGAGGTGAAAGAAAGCTAAATATCCTTCCTCTTCTATTATCAAAAAGACAAAAAACAACAAATGCAGAGAAAAGGGACTCAGACACTGCTGGTGGGAATGTAAACTGGCACAGCCACTATGGAAAACAGTATGGAGGTCTTTCAGAAAACTGTGAATACGAGTGCCATGTGATGCAGCCATCCCAGTACTGGGAACTTATCCAAAGGAAAGGAAATCAGTATATTAAAGAGATGCCTGGACCTCCATGTTCATTGCGGCACTATTTGCAATAGCCAATATGTGGAATCAACCTAGGTGTCCAGCAACAGATGAATGAATAAATGAAAACATGGCATACATACACCATGGAGTACTATTCAGCTGTAAAAAGTAAGAAATCCTGCCATCTGTTGTGGTAACATGGCTGGAACTAGAGGACATTATGGTAAGTGAAATAAGCCAGGAACAGACAGTTAAGCGCCACATATTCTCACTCATATGTGAAAACTAAAAATGTTGATTCATAGAAGTAAAAAGTAGAACAGAGGCTACTAGAGTCTTGGAAGGGTAGGGAGAAGGGAGGTTTAGAAGAGATTTGTTAAAGGATACAAAATTACAGCTAGATTGGAAAAGTTCTAATGTTCCAGACCACAGGATGAGTATAGTTAACAATGATATATTACGTATCTTCAAATATCTAGAAGGAGGATATTGAATATTCCCAACAAAAAGAAACAACTGATATTTGAGATGATGGATATGTTAATTACACTGCACAGATCACCATACATCATATGTATCAAAACATCACTATCTACCCCATGAATAGGTAAAATTATTATTTGTCAATTAAAAAATTATTTTGGCTTATATTTTTTTTTATGCTGTCCCTCTTGTCCAGGATATCATTTGCCTATTTGCTGGAACTCTCCCTGGGTTGGGTCCATAGGTGCCTTGCTCCCTGAAGGTGGTCAGGAGAAGGTGTGAGGATGTGAGCAGTTGCTTGCCAGAATGGTGTGCTATGATCATGAGGGTGGACAGATGAAGTGAGAATCACTCTGTGTCTTCACTAACGAATTCACATGTATGCATTGATAGGGAAGGGCCTCAATCACAGTACCTCTGGTCTTTATGAATTGACTTTGTCCTCCAAAGGTTAGAAAGTAGATCTGGCAGGTACCAGATTGTTTTTTCTGCCGGACCAGGGGAAGTTCATGAGAGGTAGGGAGTGCATTTCCCTTTTCCCTTTCCAGGAAGACTCTGGGCTGCCACTCTTCTTTCCCAGGAGGCTTTGTTGAGACTCTCCTCTCTTCCACGGATCAGGCATTGAAGACCCTCTGCATGGTAGTTTGGCTACTTTTTTTTTTGGAAAGGAAAGGGACTAACGTCTTCCACCTTTTGTGTCTCTGGAGATGGGGGAGAGGATAAGGACAACGTAACCTGTGGGTAAAGAGATACCATTCACAGATTTCAGAATACTTTCTAAGGATGGTCTGGAGCTGCCTTTTGTGCATTGGTGGGGACCTCTAATGAACTGAGATTCATTAGAGGTGGCTGCTCAAACGCAGAGTATAGAGCAGGGCTTCTCTCCGTCAACATGACTGCCATTTTAGGCAGAATGATTCTTTGTGGCAGATGTGAGGGACTGTCTTGTACATTGTGGGATGTTTAGCGGCATCTCTGGCCTCTACCCACTAGATGCCAGTGGCATCTCTCATGGTTGTGACAACCAAAAATGCCTCTCCAGACATTGTCAAATGTCCCTGGGGGTGGGGATGATTCATACCGTACAATCCCTGGTATGAAGGGAGCAGCAGTCCTTAATTACTTGCTCTGAGGTTTCAATGGCTTAGCATGAAATGGGCTGACTGCCTCAGTCTGAACCTGAGAACACATCCAACAAGTTAATTCATTCAACAGTATTTATTGAGATATTCTACTTTTGGCACATATGTGTTGGTCTCAGTCTAAGCATGTGCATATGGAAATATGTGTGTGTAATATATGGTGCTCTCTGGGAAGTACCTCATGTTCTCAGGGGTAACATGGAATTACAACTAGAACCGTTCTACCTGTCCCTTGGGGCTTTGGATTAAATGTGGAAATGTGCCTGATGGAACTTTGCAAATAGAAGAACAAGCTATCCACAGGTGTTATACATCAAAGCCAGGAATTGCATAGGGGATGCATTCTCTTCAGTTCTGGGTGCCATGTGGGCAGGTGCCAGGTCTTATCTCTTCAGCAAATACTGATTATGGTAACTTTGGAAGAAAAATAGGATGTGATCTTTTGGTAACTTACGACTCCCTACCTTTGCTCCCAGAGCACCTGGGTTCCCAGCCCCAGAGTAAAAATTAGGGTATATATTGCAGTTCTTTCTGACAGTGGCTGTGAACTTCAGTGGTCCAGGGTGGGTGGTACGGCTAGGGACTGGGGTTACTGACGAGTATTGAGCCACTGGGTATAAATGAAGGCTCTGGTTGTCGTAGGCACTGTGTGCCGAGGAGGACTAGATCTGACCTGGGAATCATTGATGGGCATTTTGGTTGGTTCCAAGTCTTTGCTATTGTAAATAGTGCTGCAGTAAACATACACGTGCATGTGTCTTTATAGTGCTGTGACTTTTTGATAATAATACTTAGGGATGAGGCCCTTTATATTCATTCATTCAATCAGTCATTCAACAAACATTTGAGTGTCACTGTATATGAAGCTCAGAGCTGGGAGCCACAGCAGGTACAAAGAGAGAAAAGACATAGGCGGAGCAGCTGGAAGTCTAGAGAGGAAGGAGCAGCATACCATGGGACACAGCAAGTGTCAGGAGTGTCTGGAGGAGGGAGACAAAATGTGTAAGACATGGAAGTGGCTCACAGTGGGATTAGTAATATTGTAATTTTTTTGTCTATTTATTATTTAAATATTTTTTAGAAATAAGGTCTGGTTCAACCACTCAGGCTGGAGTGCAGTAGCACAATCACAGCTCACTGCAGCCTAGACCTCCCAAGCTCAAAAGATCCTCTTGCCTCAGCCTCCTGAGGAGCTGGGACTACAGGTGCATGACACCACACCTGGCTAATTTTTAAATTTTTTTGTAGAGTTGGGGTCTACCTATGTGGTCCAGGCTGGTCTCGAACTCCTGGACTTAAGCCACCCTCCCGCCTTGGCCTCCCAAAGTGCTGGAACTACAGGTGTGAGCCACCATGCCCAGCCAGGATTAGTAATTATTTGAAGTACTTATTGCCTGGGAAAAGCCCAGGAAGATGGACAGTGGGTGAAGGTAGTTATGCTAACCTGACTGAAGCTCAGATCTCGTTCTTGTTTCATTTCTTAAGGTAAACGGAGTTTCAGGGTGTGTGGGTCTGATTGCTCATGAGTTTTGGTGGTTGGTAGTGGCCTTCCAGAAAGCGCTGGCTTTCAACAGCCACGGACGGTTTATTGTACTTGTTTCTCGAAGGCCACTTTCTTCCTGGTGGATGTTTTCATCGTGGACATCCCATTCAGGGAAGCTCCTAAAGTACAGAGGGTGTGAACAGCCTGGCGTTTTTACAGAGACCGACCTGGGTGTATGGGAGGATTTTGTCCCAGCTGTCCCAGGGAAACATACTTTCCACATGAACTGATCAAGAATTGGATTAAACCCTTTCTCTTGGCCGTCATTCCTAATAGCATTTGTCTAGACTTCCCCTGCAATCTTTCCACAAAATAACAAAAATATTGACAAAAATAATGGGAACGATAGCCATTACCCTGCCTCTAACCCCTCCCCGCCTTCGGTTGTCATTGCAGCAGATAAAACTTGTTTTATGGGAGACCAACCCGCTGCCGCAATTCCTAAAGTAAAGTTTATTTGCACAGAAAAGGAAAGGCAACTTTTTATTTGTCACCCTGCTGAGAAGAAATATGATTCCTGTCCTCTCACTTCATATTAGCTTTCCTTTTCCCCGCATGTTTTCATCCCATGGTGTCTGATCATTTTACAGAAAGGAGATTTCTGCTTCTGACCTTCCCTCTTGCTCTTGTAACATTCCAATTTTCAGATGGTCAGTCGCTGTTTGCCATTTTTGGGGGTGAGGGTGGGGTTGGGAACATGTTTCGAAGCTAAGCACACAAGGCTCTGGCCCATGTTTCAGAAGGCGTGCTGGGTAGCTGGTTTCCGTGTGATAGTGCTCCTCGGGAAAGCTGTTCTTTCATGCAGCAGCCGTGCCGGCATTGATCAGCGGGAAAGTTCAAGGCGGCAACTCATCAAGCACGGCTTCAATACCACATTCCAGACAAGGTCTGCAATAAATAAGAGCAGTAACAAAGAATCATATTTCCTTCTTGCACAGAAAATCAGCAGTGACATAGTTCTGCATTTCAGGGTTCAAGCATGGTGTCTTCTCCCTGCGCTGCAAGTTCAAAGCAGGATGGCTTTTCCCTCTGGAAAGTGACATCGACAAACATTTTAGCTGTCCTTTCCGTAGAAACAGAGTCAAAATATAATTTTGAATATGTGGGTTGATTGGGGGTTTTTCAGCTTGTGCATTATCGCTTGGGTTGTTCAAATAGAACCTGTATTGTTAAAAACATGTGTTTTGAACATATTTCCTCCCATTTGTTTTAATTGACTCATCTCTCTTTCCCTTCTAATTCCTTTTCCCCAATAATACATGTCAAGATTTCCATGTGAACATAAAAAATTAACAGTATTTTCCTTTAGGTAGATAGGTGAATTTTTTTTTTCAAATGGCAGTGTGATTAAAAAAATATACACCCTATGAGTCCCTCACGGATTATTGCTATTGATTTACTTCCTTGAAACGTGGAAATGTTACCAGATGGGGTGTTAGGAGTAGGTGTTGGGTGCAAATGCAGTTTATTGCTTGTTGACTAAAAATCAGTGAAAACCTTCACTATTTGTGTGCTTGTGTTGCATGCAGAGATGAATTTTAATCCCAAAGCAGTCCTCATACAAAGCTTCTTGCTATGCAATGCCACATTTTCGGGTCAAATTTATATGTGAAGGAAATAAGCATTATGACAGCCTCAAAACAACGATTTCAAGCGTTTGCTCTCTCTGTTTTACAGAAACACTAGTTTTATGTTAATGCGATCAATGAAATTTGCTTATTGTGTTGGCTCTCTTCCCCACACCCTCTGTGGGCTGCTCCTCCGAGCTTCCTCTGGTCCCCCTCACAGGGCAGCGTTAATCACATTGCTGCAGGTTTTCGGAAGCCAGGTGCCTGTGCAGCACGCGGCCACTGCGCCTGACCCCTCAGGGACGCACCCATTAGGAAAAGGAGGCTGACCTTCTGTCACTTTCCTTCTCCTCCCTTTTAATGATTCCTTCTCTATCCTTTTGAGAAGATCTTTTCAGCCCTTTGACCCCTGTTAGAAGAGGAAGGCTTAAACAGCTAAAAGTACCCTCAATACCGAGGCTTGGCAAGGAAAGCTCCAGAGGCCTTTTAGGAAATGCCAAAAGACGGGAGCCTCAGTTTGCAGTGCATTTAGAAGGCAGATCCCAACGCAACAATTTCCTTCCTCATTTATTTTATAGAAACAACCAGTTTGTGCGGGGAGGGGGATTTGGGGTGGGGGGAGCCCCTCCGGCGCGTTCCGGAGAGGCTGACTTTTAATGATAGTCCTTGGACTGTGTGAGAGCTATTGTGCTCTTTGAAAAAGAGCAAGGAGAATGTGTGTCTGGGGTGGGTCGCTAGGCTGCTGCTTTGTGAGTGCCAGACCTGGCTTTAGTTTCATGGAGAAACAACCAGCGCTGGGTAGGTTGTGCCCCACCTTGAAATGGTGGGGTACAGAGGACGGGGCCTCTGCAGGGGGTGCAGTTGACAGTCTCCAGTGCCTACCTGTGCTCTCTGTATGACCTTGATTCATAACAACTCAAATGACAGCTAACAGTAATACAGTGTCCTCAAGCGGGAGGCGCTGTTCTGCATACGATGAAATGATACGATTCGATGTGTATACTCAGTAATTTAACACCCACTACAACTCTGAAGTAGGTACTAGGAAATTAAGGTGAAGGAAAATAGGGGTAGTTTTACCACGATAAGAAACTTTCTATTAGAAGTTCAGTTCTGCCACTTACTAGCTCTTCAACTTGAGTAAATTGCTTAATCTTTCTGAGCCTAAGTGTTCTCATTTGTAAAAATGAAAAGGGAATTGTTCATTATGCCCTACGGGGTTTTCATGAGAATTAAATGGGACACTGTGGCATCCGAGGACCAAGGATCTCCACCTCCTTTCCCTTCTCTCATCTCACCCTGACTCTTCTCCAGGCAGCAAAAACGGGGTGCTTTTCAGGCACTATGCCCAGAGAAAGGGGTAATTCTGAAAGGAGTGGCTGACGTTCCTCTTTCCAGGAGAAGCTATAGATAATCTCTTATCTTTGTCACAGAACAGAATTCAAGCCTAGCTGCATCAGTCAATTATAGTTGAATTGGGAGTGGCTAAAAGGATTAGGAACTGGACTTCACATTAGAAGGTATTTGCTGCCATCTCCGCTGTAGGAAAAGGAAGAATAAAAGCAGGGTTTAAAGGTTCATGTTCCTGCTCAGATTAACCACGTAGCCCCGTCCCCTCTTGATTTTATCTTGGAGATGCACATATATGTGTTCACACACAGGACGTGCTCACCTATTTTCTACAGCTGTGAGACATTTAGAAGTAATAGTATTGAAAGAGCTTAAAAATATTTTTCCCTGGTTACAAAAGTAATGCTTGTTTATTGTATAGGCAAGTATTTGGACATATAGAAAACTATAAAGATATTAATGACCTCACTCAGGACACAGAGATAACCAGTAGATGCATATTGATGACTCCAAGATTTTTCTGTATGCACACACACACGTACACACACACACACGTACACACACACACACACACACACACACACACACACTTTAGCTTGTAGCCTACTTAAAATTTTTGTTGTTATTTTTTAAACTTTTAAGTTCAGGGGTACATGTGCAGGTTTGTCACGTAGGTAAACTTGTGTCATAGGGGTTTGTTGCACAGATTATTTCATCACCCAGGTATTATGCCTAGTCCCCGTTAGTTATTTTTCCTCATCTGCTTGTTCCTCCCATCCTCCCCCTCTGACAGGCCCCAGTGTCTGTTTTTTCCCTCTATGTGTTCATGTGTTTTCATTTCGCTCCCACTTAGGAGACCGTGTGATATTTGGTTTTCTGTACTTTTTAACTTAGTATTATACTCCGAGCATTTCTCTTTATTATTAATGTATTGGTTACCTATTGATGCCCAACAAACCACCTAAAGCATAATGCACAGAACAACAGATTCATGTTTTTACTGTCTGTCATGGTTCCGGAAGTTAACGAGGCTCAGCTAAGTGGTTCTTGCTCAGAGTCTGTCATGCAGCTGCAGTCAGGTGGTAGCTTGGGCTAGTTATCTGAAGTTTGCTTACTCACATGTCTGCTGTCTAGGCTGGAAAAGCTTAAATAGCAGAAGGTTGGAATAGCTGGGTTTTTGACATTGATTTCTCTGATGTGCTGTCTCCTGCGTGGTGGCTTCAGGATGGCCATGTTCCTTACATAACAGCCCAGGTCCAAAAGTGCATGTCTATAAAGAAAGGCCAGGCTGAAGCCAATTCCCCTTTTATGTGGTGACCTAGTGTTGGAAGTCACACAGCCTTTGCTTACCACACGCTCTTCACCAAGGCAGTCTCAAAAGCCCACCCAAGTTCACGGAGAGAAATATGTCTCCCTTTGAGACATGGACTTCTCAAGGACTGTGTTAGTTTCTTATCACTAATCTAACAGATTACTACAAATTTGAAGTAATAGATTAGAAGTAATAGTATTTAAAGAGCTTAAACATTTATTATCTTACAGTTTTGAAGGTCAGAAATCTGAAATGGGTTTTCCTGGGCCAAATCAAGGTGTTGGCAAGGCTGCCTCCTCTGGAGGCTCTAGAGAGAAATCCATCGCCTTGCTTTTCAAGCTTCTAGAGGCTTCACTCAGTCCTTGGCTTGTGGTCTCTTCCTCCATTTTTAAGGCCAACGGCCTTGTATCTTCAAATGTCTCTCCAAATGTGAGCTATTACTTAGTCTGCTACAAATGGGAAATGGCAAGGCTTTAGAAGGGCATGTGGGCCAAAAATGTTGCTGCAGTCATTTTTGCAAATACAGTCCGCCGTAATTAAATAAATTCAGTGATGGCTCAGTATTTTATTGTATGACTGTAACCATTTGCTTAACCTTCCTTTATTGTTTATTTGAGGTGTTTCCAATATAAGTAACACTATAGGGGCTTCCACTTAGGGTGTTTCCAATATAAACAACACTATAGTGACCAAACATTGCTATAAATATATGTGCAAATCTCCAATTATTTCCTTAGAATAAATTAATAAGGATATTATTATATAAAAATATGAATACTTATAGATTGCTAAATTACCCTGCAGAAAGGCAACGTTAGTTTTTCAGTAACATTGCATAAAAATATTTATTTTGCTGTATCATCATTGATGTTGAATGTAATTATTAAAAAGCCTTATAGGCTGAATAGGCAGAAAACGCTATTTTGTTTCTTTCTGTAGCTTTATTGAGGTTTTAATTGACATACAAAGTGATATATTTAATGTACACAATTTTATGAATTTGAACATGTGCCTATACCTGGGCTATCATCACCATAATCAAGGTATCTTGATTATAAAAATATCTGTCATGTCCAAAAGTTACTTGGTGTCTCAATCCTTTTTCTGTGATATGAGAAAGAATTTAACACAAGGTCTACCTCTTAGCAAATTTTTAAGTGCAACACTATATTGTTAACTACAGGCACGGTGTCATACAGTAGGTATCTAGAACTTATTTATTTTGTATAACAATGATTTTGTGCCCATTGAACAACTTCTCACTTCGCCTTCACCCTAGTCCCTGGAAACCATCACTGTATTTTCAGCTTCTATAAGTCTGACTGTTTTAGATATCTCATATAAGTGGAATCATGCAGTATTTGTCCTTCTGTGATTGACTTATCTCATTTTGCATAATGTTTCCCACATCTATGCATGTTGTTGCAAGGGGTAGGATTTCCTCCCTTTTTAAGGCTGAATAATATTTCATTATATGTACTACACTTTCTATATCCGTTTGTCTGTTGGTGGACATTTGGGTTATTTTCATACCTTGGCTATTCTGAGTAATGTTGCAGTGAACATGGGATTGTAGCTATCTCTTTGATATACTGGTTTAATTTCCTTTGTATAACATACCCAGAAGTGGGATTGCTGGATCATATGGTAGTTTTATAGTGGTTGTACCATTTTCCTTTCCTACTAACAGTGTACAAGGTTTCCAATTTTTCCACATTCTTGCCAACACTTGTTATCTTTTGTTTTTTTAATAATAGCCATTCTAACATGTGTGCAGTGATATCACATTGTGGTTTGGTTTTCCATTTCCCTGATGATCAATGGTGTTGACACCTTTCCATGTATCTATTGGACATTTGTTGTGTTTTCTTTGGAGAAATGTTTAATCAAGTCAGTTTCCTTCTTTTTAATCAGGTTATTATTATTTTGCTATTGTGTTGTAGAAGAAGTTATTTACGTATTTTGGGAATTACCCCTTATTAGGTATATGCATTTTCTCCCATTCCATGAGTTGCCTTTTCACTCCGTTTGTTTGTTTATTTATTTATATTTGCTGGGAAGAAGAGTTTTGGTTTGCTGTTAAGCCCATTTGTCTTTTTTTACTTTTGTTGTCTGTGTTTTTGGTATTATTTTCAAAAAATCATTGCCAAGAGCCATGTCGTAAAGGCTTTCCTGTATTTTTTTCTTCTAGGAGTTTTACAGTTTCAGGTTTACATTTAAGTCTTTAGCCTATTTTGAGTTAATTTTTGTGTATAGTGCAAGTTAGGGATCCAATTTCACCTTTTTTGCCTCTGGGATACAGTTATTCCATTACCATTACTAAAGAGATCGTCTTTCTCCATCATGTATTCTTTATTAAACATCAGTTGACAGTATGTGCATGGATTTATTTATGGACTCTCTATTCTGTTTCACTGGTTTGTATGTCTGTGTTTATGGCAGTACCATGCTGTTTGAATTAATGTCACTTTGTAATATGTCTTGAAGTCAGGAAATATGATGCATCCATCCTTGGTATTTCTCAAGATTATGAAGGTTATTCTGGGCCTTTTGTTTTTTTCATATGAATTTTAGGATTGCTTTTTCTATTTCTGTAAAAAATGCCATCAGAATTCTCTTGGAAATATAATCGAATCTGTAGATTGCTTTGGGAAGTATGAACATTTTTACAATTCTTTCAGTCCACGAACGTGAGAATTTTTCCATTTCTTTTTCTCTTTTTAAATTTCTTCTATCAGTGTATTGTAGTTTTTAGTGTACAAGTCTTTCACATCCTTGGTTAAGTTTATTTCTATGTATTTTATTCTTTCAAATGCTACTATAAATGAAATTGTTTTCTTAATTTTCCTTTGGGTCATTTGTTAGTATATAAAAATGCAATTGATTTTTAATCTTAACTTTGTATCTTGCAGCACTGTGAAATTTATTTATTAGTTCTAAGGGTTTTTCTGTGGAGCCTTTAGGGTTTGCTATTTATAGGATCATGTCATCTGCAGACAGGGAAAGTTTTACATCTTTTCTTCCAATTTGGAGGCTTTTAATTTCTTTTTCTTGCCTAATTACTCTGGCTAGAGCTTTTAATATTATGTTCAGCAGAAGTAGTAAGAGATAATAGCTTTGCCTTATTCCTGATCTTAGAGGGAAAGTTTTCAGTTTATGGGTTTTTTATATATAGCTTTTATTATGTAAGATACATTCCTTCAATACCTAGTTTGTTGAGTGTTTTTTTTAACATAAAAGGTGTTGAATTTTATCAAATGCTTTTTCTGCATTTATTGAGATTATTATGTGATTTATTTTATCCTTCATTATATATTTGTTGTTTGTCACATTGATTGATTTGTATTTGCAGAGCCATCCTTGCACCCCAGGGATAAATCTCGATTATGGTGTATGATCTTTTTGTGTGCTGTTGAATTTGGTTTACTAGTATTTTGTTGAGGACCCATCTTGCTTATGTGTGCACATCCTTGTGTATTGCTGAAGTTAAACATTTTTCATTATTTATTCATGTTTCTTTTGTTTATTGACTATTATTTTCCTTAATTTTTTCTACAGGATGCTGATATATATTTCTTATTTATTTAAAGGAACTCTTCATATATAAAATCCATTAAAGCTTTTCTCTGATGTAGATAATAGTTATGAAGTTTTACGTTTTGAAAGAAAAAAACCTTTTCCAATGTCGTTTCTTTCCCTTTATGATTATATATTTTTTCCTTCACATAGATCAGGTAAGTATTCACCCATATTTTTTTCTTGGTGCTTTAAGATTTAACTTTAGGCTTCTAGTTATTTAAGTCATATATTTTTATACATATATACCTTATTTTATTTTACTTAACAGTGTAAGCAAATGGATGAGGAAAGAGAGGAATGTAAGCAGTTGATTGGATTTTAGTAGAAATAAATTGACATCCTATTTACTGTCCATCTGATTCAGTCAATTCCCAATTATCTATGGTAAATGAGAGCTAGGAAGAACAAGGGTAAAATATACATCTGTTGATAATCTCTCAACTATATTTCAGGACATGTCTGTGCTCAGAAACATTCTAATGGCATTACATTGAGGGCAGAGCACTTTGGTGTTTCTCCATGGTCACGTCACAGAGATCAGTGATCTTATTGTCTATTTGGATGACCTTGTTTCCATGACAGAGAAAGTCCTCTCATATGGCATAAAAATGAGCTGCTTTTCTCCAGAGGAGTTATGGCTGATGGTGTCTCAGGTGTATATCTTGGCTTGGAGACCATAATTTCTAACCATTAGAGACTTATTCCTATGGGTAAAGCCCTATCTCTGAGGGAAGTCCTTTAAGAATAACCCCAGGCACACCACATTGCATTGCAAAGAGTCATTAGAATTGTAGGCTTAACATATCAAAAATAGACAAAGGTATTACCTCTTCCTGAGAGGATGAAACAGACAGGTTCAGACCCCTGGGGAACATGGGGGGAATGAGGGAACACAGAGTGGTTATCAGGCGGTCCAGAAGAGGCAGGTGGGCAGGTGCCTGTATTGGTCGGAGTATCCTGCCGGCTGGGTCAGGCCAAGGACAAGTGCTACAATGTAATAAGGCAAGCAAAGAAGGAAAGATATTACATGCGGAGTGTCCACAGCTTCCCCTGCCTTCATCGCCTCCATCATCCTCAATTTTGCCCATTTCTTCTTGGTTCTCTATTTTTCAGAACATACATAATGGGTGAATACATATTTTTGAAGCTGCCCTGTGTGCCAGGTATTTTGCTGGTCACACAGCAGTGAGCAAAACAGATAACATCCCCCACATTCATGTATCTTGCATTCCACTGAGGGGAGATACAAGATAAACAAAGAAATAAAATAGATAGCATGTCAGATGCAGATACATACTACAATGACAGAGAAAGCAAGGAAGGAGGACAGGGAGTACCAAGTGTGGGATGGGAACATGCTGTTTGCCCTGGGGTGGGCTGAAAAGGCCTCACGGTAAAGGTGGCATTTGCATAAAGGCCTGCAAAAGGAAAAAGAGTGAACCAAGTGGACATCCAGGTGAAGAACATTTTAGGACAGTGAGAGCAACCAAGAACATGAGGCCAGTGATGGCTCTCATCATCTGGCTTATTGAATAGGTTCTAGGGCACTGACAGAATGAAAGGATAGAGTGCAGGGGAAGACCAGAAAAAAGGAATCCATGGAGGATGGATTCCAAGGAATCGTGTGGGGGAGTTTAGAAGTGGGAAGCAAGAAACACTAGAGACAAGTGAGATAAAGAGAGATGATGGTAAAAGGGATTTTAAGAAGCTTTCCTGTGTCTTATGAGTAAAATCTTTGAGTGACTTCAGTAAATATTTCAATTGCTTCAAGTAAGACTAGACTACAAGGCAGCTGAGCATTATATGGCTGTATGAAGTCATCTAAGAATTTAGTATTGCGACAGTTGTTGTACTTGCAGAGATTTTAGTCAAGAGAGCTGAGGGTGTGTATATTTGTAAGGGTGAGAGTGTGGTGGTAGGAGAGATGGTATGAAAACTGCAGTAGAGAGGGTCGATTCTGGGGTAGAAAATGCCAGATAGCTTAATAAGTTATTCCAGTATGGGCTACATGTCATCATGGTCTTGTGGTGCTAGGTCTTAGCTGATGAACACTTACAGTTAAATGTTTTTTCATGATTTTCTTTTGTTCACTGAGTAGTCATGATCTTATTGATCGTTTTCTGTAGGGTACTTACATATTTCTTATTGATTTGCATGAACTATTTATATCTAATATGCGATAAAGCATTTATTTATCACTTGGCACAAATATAATACCAAGTAGTATCAGCCAGCTTAAAGGTGTTGAGCTCGCTGGTGGTGGAGCAGGTCTTGGTGGGGCTTCAGTCTGGCAGTGTGGGATTAGAGGGCAAAGTGTGCAGAAGGGAACATGCCCGCCAAAGGATCTGGGAGGACACTGGCACAGCCTGTAAAACTTGGTTTCACTGAACCAGTTTTCGTCAAGCATTGACAGATGCCTGTCTAGGATGACAAACCCCAGTGCCTACCACAGCACCTAGTACATTGTGGTTGCTCAGTAAATATATTTTTTTCAATGAATGAAATCAATGCGTGTTTGCTAGACTTGTTTCTATCTGTTGTTTCCACCACTGGGCACCCCAGTCCTCAACCCCTGTACTAGGTTGTAACCATGTCCCTTCAATCCATTGCTGCCTATTGCCACTGTGACAGTGTTTCCCTATAGTTTCCCTTCTATTACCTAGAGGGTGGCAGAATGGAAATAATATGAACTTTGGAAAAATATAAGCTTGAGTTCACATCCTAGCTCTGCAGTTTGGTTTAGTGATCTGTTTTCCTAACCGTAAAATGCAGATAATAATATCCCTGTGGATAGTTCGATTATAGTTAAGGAAATATTCACTCTCCTCCCCACCTTCCCACACTGGGAAGTAAATTTTTCCACCCTGTTGTTATTGGGCTTGCCTTTATAACTTGCTGTGGCCTCATGGTGGGTGGAGTGTCCTTCCTGCCTGCACTTGGATCTTGGGCCTAGTTGTGTGATTTGCTTTGACCAGGGCTTAAAGAAAAGGGTTAAAGTGTCTTGCTGGACTTGTGCTTGTCTTCTTGTGCTTCTGATGTTTTGATGAGAATATGTCTGGGTAGTTACTCTGTCCAAGGAGGATGGAGACAGGTGGAATACATAATGGTCGAATATATATTTTTGAAGGCACCCTACGTGCCAGGCACTTTGCTGGGTACATAGGAGTGAACAAAACAGATAACATCTCCTACCTTCATATATCTTGCACTCCACTGAGGGGAGATAAAAGATAAAGAAATAAAATGGTTAGCATGTCAACCTGCAGCTGAGTTCAGCCTAAATTAGTCAAGCCATAGCTAACCCACTGATTTAGGAGTGAAAAATAAAAATGCGTATTGTTGAATGTCACTTAGTTTTAGGGTGGTTTATTATACAGAACTATTGAATATAACTAACTGATACAATGCCCTGTTCCTTCGGGTTACTCAGTATTAACCCCATCCTGCAAGGGGACTATCTAATCCTAAGTGGACAATTTTGTCTGCTTCCAATTTGTCTCAAGGAAAGACTAATTTTTTTTTCTATAGCTACAGATAAACTTGGATGATTTAGACTCTTTCCCTTAAATGCTCCTACAATCGAATACAGGAGAATAGCTCTATCTGTTATTCCTATGGCTACCAAGAATATCAAGTTCCATGAAATTTGGCTTGCCAAATCCCAAAAACCTTATCAAAATATTTTATTTAAGGCATCTTCTCTCTCCAGATTAATCCCTTCTTGGCAAGCAATGGCTCTGCTGTCTGTCTTCAGATGAGGAGTGTGCTCCCAGGAACTAGATGTCTGCCTCTCTTTGTGATATAAACCATTACAAAATTATTCAGAAAGGGCCTTCTTGCAGTATATAGAATATGGTAAAGATAACTTAAAAAACAAGGTTTAAGAACAGATATCTTAACATTGCTGTTATTTGCCTGCCAGGATGCAGTGGGACCTGTGAGGGTTATCTCTTCCTATCTGGATAATCCTCTCATTGATTTTTCCCCTAGAGACTGCCATCTCCTCTTCCCAGGCTCTAGAGCCAGGAGCACAAGTTATGCAATTACTACCTTTGTAATACTCACATACAGTCCCATTAACACTTTTTATGGATATGCTATACCTGGCAGATTTCTGTTTTCACGTCTATATGTTTGTCGGCTGAGGTTTCCATAAAAACATCGGAGACTGGGTCGCTTAAACAATAGAATTTCTTTTTCTCACAGTTTCGGAGGCTAGAAGTCTAAGATCAAGGTATTGGCAGGCTTGGTTCTAGTAAAGGATCTCTTTCTGGCTTGCAGATGGGGGTCTTCTTGCTGTCCTCACAAAGCTCTTTCTCTGTAAGAGTGTGTAAAGAGGTTGCTCCTTAGTGTTTCTCCTTATCAGGACACTAGTTCTATCGGATCAGGGCCCCACCCTTATGGCATCATTTTAGCTTAATTACTTCCCTAAAGGTCTCGTCACTAAATATAGTGACATTTGGGGTTAGGGCTTTAACACAGGAAGTTTAGGGGACACAATTCACTCTACAGCAATATCTAAGCACAGAAAAACAGTTAAAAAAAAAAAAGGGAGGACACAGAAGTCAGGAGATGTGGAGTCTTGTGTGGCTTCATGTGCACAGGCCATGTCTGGCTCAGTGCAAGGAATTATACAAAGAGACAGAAAAGGGAAAGGGGTGGTCACTGCAGCACCTGCCAGACTAGCTGTGATTTAAAATCTGACTTGGAAGAAAACCATCAGGCATGTCAGTCAGACTGCCTCTAATCTGTCAAAGTTACATGTTTACAGCTCTCCGAAGAGGCTATGAGTTAGACCAGGCAAATGCTGAATGATGGTTCAGCTAGTAACCACTATGATAGCTATCTGCTTTGTTAGCCATGGCATTTGGTTAATAAAGCATGGGAAACCCAAGCAGGAAGGAGCCTGGAGGATGGAGGGAGAATGGAAAATTCCTTTGGTTTCCTAATGTTCTGCTTTGTGATTTTTATTCACTCTTGCCTCAAATATTAATTTACACGTATCAGTCTCAGAGAGGGCTTTTTTAGTCCCCTGGCGCTGGTCAAGTCCTCCTGTAGCACTATATTCTTACAGCTAGTTTTCACTTATATTGACGATAGTGAGACGATTGGTCATGACGCTAACTGTTCAATGTCCAACTCATCTTCATAAATGTGAACTTCACAACGGCAGGTCTACGTGTGTCTCATTCCCTGTTGTATCCTTAGTGTTTACATAATACTGTCCTAAAGGGGGCGTTCAGAAATACATGTTGAATGAATGATCAAATGAAGGAATGAAGAGGAGTAGCCTATTTCCTTCCTTAACATGTGCATGTGAGTTAATGGATAGAATAGATTCTTAAATGTCATTATCCGAAAATCCTTCCTCTACCTTCCTCCATACCAGCATTCCATTTCCAGAGACCTTCAATTGTTATGAGGTCTGGATGTTTGCTGGGTCTACCCATTCGAGGGAGGGCTGATCTTTCCCTGAATATTGGTGCATTGCTTTTAGAAATCACTCGCCTTAAATATACTAAAGGCTTTGGTAGAATGGAATGAGTATAGGCAGTTGAGCTGGAAGACTTTCGTTGGAATTTTATTTTTGCCACTTGGTGTGCATATGAACTTGGACAAGTTAAGCAATTTCCTTACCTGAACATGATTTTGCTGTGAGGATATATGCAATAGCATAATGAATAGTGCTTTGAGAACAGGGAAGACATTGTAGAAATGTTTGTTATTTTAAGTGGAAGTGGTATAAGTACCACCTCTGATTGATTAGAACAGGCTTGGAAAGCTCTCATACCAACATCATTATATACTCTCTGTTTTTTCTCTTTAAGCTTTTTAAATGGGTCTCACAATTCTGTGACAAATTTTTGGTCAAGTTGTTTTCATTAAAATGTACTGATTTTAAAAAGTAACAACTTAAAACTGCCACTTGCAAAAAAAGAAAACCAAAGCGATCCATAAAGCATTCTCCTTTCCTTCTGCTGGTTTTATGATGCATCCTTATCATTAACCAGTCTTTTACTACTAAACTTAAATGGCCAATTGAAAGAGGCAGTTCTGAGACTGTTCGCCCACCTCTGATTAAGACTGGGGTGGCAGGTATTAGGGATAATATTCATTTAGCCTTCTGAGCTTTCTGGGCAGACTTGGTGACCTTGCCAGCTCCAGCAGCCTTCTTGTCCACTCTTTTGATGACACCCGTGGCAACTATCTGTCTCATATCACGAATAGCAGAGCAACCCACAGGTAGATAGTCTGAGAAGCTCTCAACACACATGGGCTTTCCAGGAACCATATCAATGATGGCAGCAAGAATTCAAGAATTTGGGGCCATCTTCCAGCTTTTTACCAGAACAGCCATCAATCTTTTCCTTCAGCTCAGCAAACTTGCATGCAATGTGAGCGGTGTGGCAATCCAGTATAGGGGCATAGTCAGCACTGATTTGGCCTGGATGGTTTAGGATAATCACCTGAGCAGTGAAGCCAGCTGCTTCCATTGGTGGGTCATTTTTGCTGTCACCAGCAATGTTGCCACGATGAACATCCTTGACAGACACATTTTTTTTTTTTAAACGTGTATTTTATTGCGTTTTAGGTTTTGGGGTACATGTGAAGAAAATGCAAAATTGTTGCATAGGTATATACATGGCAATGTGGTTTGCTGCCTTCCTCCCCATCACCTATATCTGATATTTCTCCCCATATTATCCCTCCCCGCTGTCCCTCCCATATTTCACCCCCACAGACCCCAGTGCGTGATGCTCCGCTCCCTGTGTCCATGTTTTCTCATTGTTCAATACTTACCTATGAGTGAGAACATGTGGTGTTTGATTTTCTGTTCTTGTGTCAGTTTGCTGAGAATGATGGTTTCCAGGATCATCCATGTCCCTACAAAGGATATGAACTCATTGTTTTTTTATGGCTGCATAGTATTCCATGGTGTATATGTGCCACATTTTCCCTGCCCAGTCTATCATCAATGGGCATTTGAGTTGGTTCCAAGCCTTTGCTATTGTAAACAGTGCTGCGATGAACATTTGTGTGCATGTTTCCTTATAATAGAATGATTTAGAATCCTTTCTTACATTGAAGCCCACATTGTCCCCAGGAAGAGCTTCGCTCAAAGCTTCATGGTGCATTTTGACAGATTTTACTTTAGTTGTGATGCTGACTGGAGCACAGGTGACCGCCATACCAGGTCTCCACTCGGCCAACAGGAACAGTACTGATAACACCAATTTTGTAGATCTCCTGGAGAGGTGCAGGCACAAGGCTTGTCAGTTGGACGGGTTTGTGGTAGGATGCGGTCCAGAGCCCCAAGCAGTGTGGCTCCACTGGCATTGCCATCCTTATGGCATTTCCATCCCTTGAACCAAGGCATGTTAGCATTTGGCTCCAGGATGTTATCATCATTCCTACCAGAAATTGGCACCAATGCTCCTGTGTTGGGGTTGTAGCCAGTTTTCTTAATGCAAGTGCTGACTTCCTTAACGGCTTCCTCATATCTCTTCTGGCTGTGGGGTGGTTCAGTGGAATCCATTTTGTTAACACCAACAATTGTTTCACACCCCATGTGTAAGCCAGAAGGGCGTCCTCTTGGGTCTGCCCATTCTTGGAGATACCAGCTTCAAACTCACCAATACCAGCAGCAACAATCGTGACAGCACAGTCAGCCTGAAGTGTCCCTGTAATCATGTTTTTGATGAAGTCTCTGTGTCCTGGGCATCCATGATAGTCACATAGTACTTGCTGGTCTCAAGTTTCCGCAAGGAGATATCAATGGTGATACCACGTTGACACTTAGTTTTTAGTTTATCCAATACTCAGGCATACTTGAAGAAGCCCTTCCCATCTCAGCAGCCTCCTTCTCAAATTTTTCAATGGTTCTTTTATCGATGCCACCACATTTGTAGATCAGATGGCCAGTAGTGGTGGACTTGCCTGAATCAGAATGTCTAGTGACGACAATGTTGATATGAGTCTTTTCCTTTCCCATTTTGGCTTTTAGGGGGTAGTTTTCATGACACCTGTGTTCTGGCAGCAAACCCATAGCAAAAAAGCATTAGATACTCTTTTACATGGTTTTATTGTATCAGCTAAAGAACTGCTGATCTACGAATCTGATGAAACTTCCTAATTCGGCCAAGTTTTCAATGACAATAGTGAAACCTACTGAATAATGTGAAGATACATCAATGAGGAATCACAGATGAATGGAAGTCATTAACTCAATTAAGATGTGCCTGCTCTGAGAATATGGTACCAAGTAGTCTAGCTGGATGTATTAATGGCAAGATAAATATTTTCTGCATCTAAAATCTACCCACATCTTTTGTTTTTCTAAATATATAATTTTATTTTGGGCTGATCAGAAGATTTGATTCTTCCTTCTATGGTAGTGGAATACCTACTTTAGGAGTTTTGTGCAATGGAACATTCATGAGCTTTGAAGTTACAGCTGTGAAGTTTAAACACTGCTTTTGTGACCCATCAGCTGCCTATACTCCCTGAGCCTCAGTTTCCTCCTCTTTTAAAAGCAGAGAATGATTCTTATCTTTTGGGGGTCATTGAAGATTAGATGAGATACACCAGTGCAGAGTTCAGCAAATGATAATTTCCTTCCTCCTCTCCTTTTCTTTCTTTGTGAAGTGCTACAGGTAAAAAATTTCCTGAAGTCTTACAAGTGTGTTTTAGACTTAGTGTATTTAATACTGGAGTGTGAATTTGTTCTCACTTGACTTTCTCATTACTCTGTATTCTTGATGAACCAAAAAAATTGCTTTCTGAAGAGTGCTTGTTTGAGTTCTGGGCTTAAACAATAAAATAGTTTTACTTGTTCAGCAAGGAGGGGAGTCAGAAGGCTAATATGTAAAAATAAGTGCCCCATGAATGATTCTTATCATTTAGACCAATTAGTGTTCTTTGATTATTGTGAAACTGGCAGAATGCAGCACTCAAAAATCACTAGATAGATTAGAGAAGCACAGGCATGAATGGGACAGAAAGGGGTTAGTGAGAGTTCATGAATGAATAGCAAGTAGATATATTTAATGCATTTACATGCCAAAACCCAACAGTAAAAATACATTCTGCAAAAATTCTGTCTAAAAGTGAGGCGTTTAGTCAATGGGGGGAGAATGGCCCTTATGCTTTTAATTAGCTTTGATTTATGCAAATTTTACTATTAACCTTGAGCATATCTAAGGAGGTAGACCTTTGAAGTTGCTGTTGAGTTTCTTCTGTTGACCGTGTTGAATTAGAATTCTGGAGGAACCAATGAAAATAACATGCAAACATTATGGCCATTTGTTATCATTATAAAATGTGATAATGTCATTGCTGACTTACAAAGATGATGACCTGAAAGGCCATGACATTATGACATTACATTTTATCAATAATGAAAAATTGCTGCCTTTGCATGGTGGTTGGTGAGCTCAGGCGACCATGGAAGGAGGCCGTAAGCCTTTTTGTTTATTCTAGACTGAAAAGGGAAACAAATCAGCAGTTAGAGATTCATTAGGTTGCCAAAGGAAAGAAATGGCATCTTGTCTTACCCTATCTGTAGGGAAAGCAGGAGGACTTCGCTGCCCCAAGGGGTTTAATACTCATTAGCGAGAGGCTTGGTTGCAAGTCACTTACATGGTGCTGAAGTCTGCCTTAATAACAGGTTTTAAGGCTTGAGGGAAAATGTGCTGCCCAAAGAAGCTGTGATGTGTGAGCATCACCAGATAATGTGCCTTTTTGGGAAGGGAACTGACAGATGGGCTGTCATGCCACGAATAGGGCACAGCTGATGTTAAGGTGTCAATTAGCTTATTAGCTTGTTCTTAGATGGGAACTAGGAAATAACTTTCACGACTGCTGAAACTATTCATGCAGCGTTCTTCAACATTTGGAGGACACAATGGAGGCAAAAGAGTCATCTAAGATCATTCTAAACCTCATGTAGTACAGCCATGCTTCTTTTTTGACCATGAGCAGTCATAAATCTGATACCTGTGGATGAGCTAAGAAAAACTTGAGCCCAAATATCATGCAGAAAGGTCCCCAGAGCCATGGCTTCTAAAGCCTTCCTAGTAACTCATGCAGAGATTGAGGCTTTTGTGTCTTAGAAAAGATAATTTTCACAAAATATGAGGAAGGGGCAATGTGGTAACTCATCTCTCCTGTTTTTTCCCCTTGCATTTACTCTATCAGAGAGCCGTAAAGAGTGGACAACATGTATAAAATTCTGAGTCTAGGCCCTAATATAAAAACTTGAAAGGAAAGTAAAATCTTTAGATTTGAGGTATAAAATAGATTTTCTTCCCTTTTCTTTTATGCAGGTGTTTCATGGCAGACACATAAAATCCCTATTTATTTGTAACATTTTATTTCCCTTTCACCTTATGTTTCTGCTTAGGTCTGGGGGAGTTCATGTCAATTTCAATTTCTTTGGAGGGCAATAAATTGACCAACCTGGATTTGGGCTCACTCAAAGGGAACATTTCCATCTACCTCCTCTGGTGCAGTTCCTGAGGTGTGTGTGTGTGTGTGTGTGTGTGTGTGTGTGTGTGTGTGTGTGTGTGTGTGTGTGTGTGGTGCATGTGGGCATTGCCCTCTGCCCAGCCTTGAGGATTGTTTTGGAGGTTGTGTATCTGAGCAGCAGAATTCTCTCCCTGTCCTGGTGCTGATCTGACTGCCACCTCCCTGAGGGAGCTCCAGCTCAGCCTTCCAGCTGAGGCTTGCCCAGTCTGCGTCTGCAGTGACAGTCACTCTGACCTTTCACTGGTGGGCAGCTCTTCTCAAATCCTCTTGGCTGCATTGACTCCCACCCATTCTACAAATCTCAGCTGAAGCCTCAGCTAGAGCTACTCTAAGAATCACTGATAGAAATCAACCTCGAGTAGCTCCATGACCAATCCCCAGACGCCTGGGGAAACTCAGAACGTGCTTTCCATGAGCTAGCAAGAAGCCCTGGTTCTCAAAGTGTGGTGTCTGGATCAGCAGGATCGGCGTTACTTGGGAACTTGCTAGAAAAGCAAAATCAGAAGCTGTGATTTAGGGCCCAGCAATCTGTGTTTTAACAGTCACTCCAGGTCATTCTGATGCAAGCTCAAGTTTGAGAGCCACTAGCTTCGGGGAATGTTTGAAATTTTTTCTTGCCCTCACAGCATTAATTGGAGAACTAAGTAACATCTATGCATCAAAAATAAATATGTTTCATTTTTGTACTGTTCAATTATTGTTTTTATGTCCTTTCTTTCTAAAAAAAAACCTGGAAGCAGGTTCAGTCTGGCTTGCTTGTTTTGTTCTACTTCAACCAGGTAGAACCTTGCACAAAGAGAAGTGGTTATTTGATATAACATAGTTCGAAGAGGCACAAGAGTATCTCTCCTTTCTTGCAGAAAGGTGCTGCCTGATGTTCAGTCTTTGACTATGAATCCCACTGGTTTAAGATAGTATCCCTGGGAGGGGTAGCACATTAACCTATCAGTGAAGTACACTTTTAAGAATGGGTTTGAGGCAAACCCCTGGTATTCCAGGATTTACTATTCTAAGCTTCAATGATTTGCAAGTAATCTCAAAAATTTATGACATTTAGAAAGTGTACATTTTGCTGTGGAAACCAATCATATCCCTGGTAGATGAGCCTAAGAAACCACCCAGAATCTTTATCTTAAGGCAGCTTAAAAAAAATCTGGGTCATTTTGTTGTTAAAAAAAGGGAGAGGGGATAAAATGGCACAGGCCTAATGGGGTTGTTATGAAGATGAAATAAATTAATTCATGAGCTCCATTTTACATAAGACCAGATAACTATATCATATATGTGAGATGTGCTAATGACAATTGTCTGCTTGTTCCTTTAGTATTAACTCTTATTATAGTTTACTACTGTCTTGTTTGAGAAAATAGAATTTTCAAATTAGCTATTAGATATATATATTTAAAGAGTCCAGGCTTTGAGGTGATCCCAGATCTTCTCAAACTCTGCTGTGAATTCTGACTGGCTGCTAGTTTGAATGGGCAGGGGGAGGACAGGGCAGTCTGGGTACCTGGGGAGTAGGGGTGTTGGGGGAGTTGCCAGAAGGGAGGGGCAGTATTGAAATGGGCAGTGAAACAGAGGGAGTATTTGTGCTCAAAAGAAATTTTGCCAGAGTGAGGTGGTATTCCCATTGTTTTCAGGAAGAGCTCAAGTGGTCGTTTTACATGTTATCAGCAAATAAAATTTTGGTAGAAGGAAGTGTCAGATGAGAGGTTTGTGTAAAACCAAGCACAAAGTCCTGGATTACAGGCTGACATTTTTGGAGTGGAGGCCCAAACAATAAATTTTTCTGCACAATACAGTTAAACACCCAGGTTGCACGAATGTCCTTTTAATAGCCACAGAATTCTTTTAGTGATGCTTAAGGATGGCTTCCTTCCTGGTGGGATAGAATCCCAGGATGTCTGCCAAGATGTATCACTTAATGTTCTCTGTTTCTCAAAGGTTCAGTAAGCAAAAGGGGTTATTCTGAGCAAGCTGCTAGGGGGATGACAGGAACAAACACCTCGACGTATAAATTCGAGACCTTTAACCTCTCAGCTGTCAAATTTCAATATTTCTGGTCACAATGTTAAATGCACTCCAGTATCCGTTTCAGAGAACTCTGATGGAAAAATCAAAGTTTGCTGTTATATTTACACACTGTTAGTAAGTTGTTAAAAGAAGAATAAAGCAAGGTGACTGCTAGCCATATTTTGTATTCATGGCTTTACAGTTTCAGCATAATAAACTAGAACCTGTGTTTTCTCTGTAACTTATCATGCAAGCTCCAAATGACTTAGTGTTATTGCCAGCTCTATATCTTCTACCTTTTAAGAATGATAAACATAGCTTATTGAAGGTAATGTTTAAAACCAGGGTTATGAAGGAGGTAGGGAAATATGGGCTGAAATAGGACTTCTAAGATCTTTCCATTTAAAACCAAATGTGTGGATGTACGTGAAGAACATGGTATGAGTCTGCATAGTTTTATCACTCATTCCTTCTTACAAACATGTGTATAATAACCTAAAGCATACTACTGGGATGGGAAATGGGGACTTCATATTCTGTTAGTGGATGCACTATTACCTTTGGGCAGTAGTGCTGTGTTTTGTTTTTTCCTGTGCAATTCTGTAGACACATCTTCCATCATAATGGCCTTTCTGACAGCAGATGGGTGGGGGAAAAATGGTTTGAGAAAACCATTTTCCTTTCATGCAGCAAGCAATAATTACTTGAAGTGTGTGACAACGATGGAGTGGACAGGCTTACCCAAGGACCCATATTGGAAACTTCCTTTGATTCTAGCTCTCCTTTTATTCTCTGTCAATATGCTTGTGCAGAATAGAATGCTTAAATTTTATCTTTTTAGAAATCTGTGATGCTTCGGAACACTTTGGTTCCACAGATATTTTCACACATCTTTCAGGGATTCTCTAAACTAGGCTGACCAGGGCCCAGGCAAGCTCTGTGTATATCCATTTTATATGTTTCTCTGCCCTGCTGGGCACTGCAGCCATAGCACCATGGAAAGGGCCACCATGGGCCACTGCAGAGAGAGTGGACAGTGACAAAGGAAGCTGTTCTTTCTGTCAGGACATGCATCAGAGGATTTGAGGAATATGAATAATGACCACAGGCAGCCTGGGCCTAGGGAACTGAGCATTCCAAATCCACGCATAGTGGAACACTTGCCTATTGACATAGAAAGATTCCCTTTCTTTATGTAATGCCATTTCAAATACTGGTAAATTAAACTTTTAGGTCAAAAATCAATATAAAAATATGTCCAGATTTGTGACAGTGGAAATTACTCATGCACATCATGCATCTGCTAGAGAGAGCAGTGATGGGGAATAGGTCTGAGCAAGTATCCCGCTTTGGCAGTGCTCTTATTCTCTTCTAGATGTAAACAGTAGTTTCTGATAAGGATATTGTATTAGTTCATTTTCATGCTTCTGATAAAGACATACCCAAGACTGGGTAATTTATAAAGAAAAAGAGGTTTAATGGACTCACAGTTTCACGTGGCTGGGGAAGCCTCACAATCATGGTGGAAGGCAAAAGCACCCGTTACAAAATGTCAGGCAAGCAAAGGAGAGAATGAGAACCACGTGAAAGGGGTTTCTCTGTATGAGGCCACCAGATCTCGTGAGACTTCTGCACTTCCACCAGAACAGTACGGGGGAAACTGCCCCCATGATTCAGTGCTTTCCCGCCGGGTCCGTCTCACAACAGGTGGGAATTACGGAAGCTACAGTTCAAGATGAGATGGGGGTGGTGACACAGCTAAACCACATCAGATATCATGAGATTAAAACATGTCCTCGCTTTTCTAACCCTTGAAATACTGTTTAGTTAACACTGCAGTCTGCTTGACGTGTAACTTCTACCACACAAATGACTTGCCATTCACAATAATCCATGATACTTTCTCTCCTTAATGTTTCCTGGATACTGAAAACTTCTTGATGGCACAGCCTGCTGATGGTGTCGTCCACAGAGCATCGTGTTTCTGTGGATCTCCCAAAGGACTCCTGTCACCTTTTGCTTCAACCCCTGCCTCTGCTTTGTCTCTCTGTCCCCACCCAGTGCTTTGCATCCTGAAGCTTCTGTCTTCTGTAAGGCCCGCATTGCTCTACCCAGCAATAAATTTTGCTGTTGCCCAGAGTGCTAGCAACAGAAGATATTACAAATCAGAGACTTGGACTGATGGTTTTGAGGAATCTGAGAGGTGTATCGCTGCATGGACAAGCATAAGTGTTAAGTAAATATGGCCAGCATTACTGACCTGTAATTCTCCAGCCTCCTTCATACCAGTGACCTCTCCTTGGCCACGTTTTCTTTCAGCCCCTGCCCACTGCTAGACACTTTTCCATTCAGGCCACTCATCTCTTCTCTCCTCTTTTCCCAGGTTCAGGGCCCTCCATCCCACTGTCTCTTGGGATGTTCCAGTTTTTGGAAAGGAAAAACTGAGTTACTTTATTATGTAGAGCAAATTAGCCCTTATTGTCTCCCAATAAGCCTCAGTCAATAAATGTGGACGTAAATGTTTTCAATATTTGTGGAAGTGATTTTTTGAGGCAAGAAAGCCTTGTGGTAGAGACCTTGTTTCACTAAGCTGAAAGCTGCTCCTGCCTCTTTAATATCTAAACTATTCCAACTGAATTTCTCACCTCACTATTTGACGTAGCCAAAGATTTAGGAGTTGCCGCAAAGTGACACCGAACTATCCTATGACTTTTTCCTCTTTATGCATGAAGTTCAGTAAAGAAGGGAGTAAGAAGGCATGTTTTCTGAGTTGAAAGGGTAAGGAAGAGGTAGACCATTTGACCAGAAGGGATTATTCTCACTTCTAATAGATGTACGTGCACATGCGTATACCATGGAATTCTCTTATTCAACTTCCATTTAACCTGTTTTCTCCATTCCCTCTAAAAAACATACTGACTGGTATCAAGATGCATTGAACACTCACAGTCAGGAGGGCTGCTCTCTGGCCAGGTGAATTGATGCTTCCAAAATCCGTCGGATTTGTTCCCAAACTGTTTATGACACTTGTACTTGCTATTATAATTACATAATTTAATTAAATATTACATAAATTGGGGACACATGAATATAAAAATGAAAGAGAATTGGTTCTGCTAAAACTAATTTGAATTATCTGAAAGGGCTTGATAAAATCAGGTCTCTAGAATTTTCGCTATTATATAAATATGGTTGAGATGACTGTAAATAATTGGGAAATGCTATGAAAGCCTACAAATTAGATGCTTTTTTTTTTGAGATGGGATTTCACTCTTGTTGCCTAGGCTGGAATGCAATGGCGTGATCTCGGCTCACTGCAACCTCCACCTCCGGTGTTCAAGCAATTCTTCTGTCTCAGCCTCCTGAGTTGCTGCGATTATAGGCGCTTGCCACTGTGCCTGGCTAATTTTTCATATTTTTAATAGAAATGGGGTTTCACCACGTTGGCCAGGCTAGTCTCGAACTCCTAATCTCAGGTGATCTACCTGCCTTGGCCTCCCAAAGTGCTGGAGTTACAGGTGTGAGCTACCGCTCCCGGCCGCTTTGTCAGTACTTTAAAGTTTTCATTCTGCTTTAAAGAAATGGAAACTGAGAATTGTTGAGGCGTAATGGGCCTAGTGTACATAAACACGACTTTATAGAACCCCAATTAGAGAACCCACACTTAGGTCTTTGCTCTATTTACAGCAAAAGATTAACGAATGAATATATGGTTGTGCATATTTTAAGATGAAAAAGCAAAATGTAAAGTATGAATCTATTAGTATTTTTATTTCATTTCTAACAAACTCTTTCAAATAGTTAATCCACTATGGGGTTACTGTAATGCTGAGAGGGCTTCAAATCTATGTGCATGTACACAGAACACTAAATATTAGATGTGGGTAGAATGTTGGTGTGCATTTGGCATTAACCCTCACACCATCTCACAGGAGTATCATTGGGATTTCTAGACAGGAATATCCAGAGAGCTTGTCTTTGTTCTTCTGCTTATGTGTCTTAATGTCTCAGGCTGACCCTGGCCTTGCTATGATCCAGATGCCTTTGGCCACATCTCTGGCCCCTTTTAAACTGGTCACTCTTGTTTCAGACCTAGCACACCAACGATAGAGAAATCTCAGTGACTGTATTGGAAATTACTCCAACTGTAGTCTTTGAGGAACATACTTTAGACTTACACTACACAGGCTTATAAACAACATTCTTAGCCTGGAAGCTGCTTGTGTGCTTAATTGCTACCTGTGAAATCCATACAAATGTGAGAAGTGTGACTTTCCTTGGATGTTAACAAAGAGTTGTTGGTGAATCTCTTTAAGGACTGGAATGAGAGGCTTTATAGATTTTCTTTTTCTTTTTTTCATTAGATTTTTTTGGGGCATGTGAAGTGATTGTTTATTGTATTTTTAATTCTTTTTAATTTCTATTTTTCCTTAAGTTATTCAAGCACAGGTGGTATTTGGTTACATTGGTAAGTTCTGGAGTGATTTGTGAGAGTGATATTTGGTATTTGGTATTTGATAATACAGGTGGTATTTGGTTACATTGGTAAGTTCTGGAGTGATTTGTGAGATTTTGGTGCACCCAACACCCGAGCTGTATACACTGCACCATATTTGGATTATACCTCGCCCCCTTCCACTCTTCCCCATAAGTCCTCAGTGTTCATTGCATCATTCTCTAATACAAAAGGAAAAGGAAGTGTTGAGGAAGAAACTCTGATGGGTACTTGGGGTAAAGAGGAGACTTCCAGGAGCCGGCTAAAGGCAGCTCATCTGTTCTGCATGAGAAGAGAGGAATAGGCTGTTTGTTGCTGTAGGGAGATAATGAAGTAAGAGAATGAAAGGAGGGTGGAGGTCATGAGAGACTGGCTGGAAGGCTGCAAATTCTCTGTTGTGACCCCTTTCTCTGACCCCACCCCAAAATCTCCAGAAAGAGGAACTCACGAAATGCTTGGCTTTGAGTAAATTGTATGTGTATGCGTACACTTTGTGAGAACTTATTTCTGGGCTGAGATTGGCACTGAAATTGACACAAAATAAGAATGGAGGAAAAATGTGCTGCTGGTGCATGGAGGCAGAGTGATGCTTAGCAGAAAGCCATGGGAACTCCAGAAGGCCACAGGTAGAGCTTGGGACACCAGGAGCCATGGACTGAGGTTGCCTCAAGTGTAGCTTGCTTTCTGAAGGACAGGGGCACTCTTAGGCACCTGGTATAGAGATGAGCATATACTGACTACTACATATATATTATATTGTACTTTAAGTTATGGAGTACAAGTGCAGAACATACAGGTTTGTTACATAGATATACATGTGCCATGGTGGCTGGCTGCATCCATCACCCAGTCAACTACATTAGGTATTTCTCCTAATGCTATCCATCCCCTAGCTCCCCAACCCCCCAAAAGTCCCTTGTGTGTGATGTTCCCCTCCCTGTATCCATGTATTTTCATTGTTCAGCTCCCACTTATGAGTGAGAACATGCGGTGTTTCTTTCTCCATTCTTGTGTTAGTTTGCTGAGAATGGTGGTTTCCAGCTTCATCTATGTCCCTGCAAAGGACAGGAATTCATCCTTTTTCATGGCTTCATAGTATTCATGATGTATATGTGCCACATTTTCTTTGTCCAGTCTACCACTGATGGGCCTTTGGGTTGGTTCCAAGTCTTTACTATTGTGAACAGTGCCACAATAAACATATGTGTGCATGTGTCTTTATGATAGAATGATTTATGATCCTTTGGGTATATACCTAGTAATGGGATTTCTGGGTCAAATGGTATTTCTGGTTCTAGATCCTTGAGGAATTGCCACACTGTCTTCCATAATGGTTGAACCAATTTACACCCCCACCCACAGTGTAAAAGTGTTCCTATTTCTCCACATCCTCTCCAGTATCTGTTGTCTCCTGACTTTTTAATGATTACCATTCTAACTGGTGTGAGATGATAAGAGATATATATTTTTTAAAGAATAAATCTTTGGGTGAATGGAGGAAGCTGTTTGGGTCAGAGTCCCTCTGTGCTTCAAGTTAGGCCTATTATCAGTTAGACGGAAAATGAATGAAGTTTCAGGGTATGGTTCCAGGGACTGGTGCCAACCTGGTGGAGAAGCCATTGGTGCCAGCCCAACCTCTCTACCCTCTAAAGGTGTTGTCATCTCCTTGGAGTTTTAAGCCAAGGTCAACATACCCCCAGGGCAGCCTGTCCTGGCTGTTCCAGGCACATTGAAACACTTCACCAAGTTTTAGATGATAATTTTTCAAATACATATAAAAGTGAGATTAATGTTGGATTTTCTAAATTTGGCAGAAGGGCCCAACTTTCTTGATGACTCTTCCTTATTGGTTGTTAAGAATGAAGTTAGCACTTTTATTGAAGAACTGACTTCAATGAGCCACAGTTGAGACCTTGTCACCTAGGAGAAGCCTTTCTAAAGCCATTGAGCGTTAGGCGCTCCAAAGTAGATTCAGGGATCATAGAGTAAACTGGAGATTCAAAGATCCTTAGGCAAGGTTTCCTCTTCTGTGCTCCCCGCAGTTTTTGTTCTCATTTCTTTATTGCAATCATCGCATCATATTATATGTAATTACCGGAGCCATCTCTCTCAATTTATTGGAAGCCCATTGAGAACAGTAACCAAACCATATTCATCTTTTTAAACATCAGTACTTTCGACAGGGGCTTAGACTATGAAACATGCTTATTAAAATGTCGTGGAATGAATGACTGGGTAGATGTACATGATCTTCTTATTTTCAGATGAGGACACTAAAACTTTTCCAAGGACACAGAGCAAGTTGGTGGCAGAATTAGAACCAGAAAACGTTTCCGATGTTAGCATTCTTTCTTATATTTCCTCTTTCAAGAAATTTGCTTGGGATGGGGGTCCATGCCTTACATGTACACTGAGTAGCACCTAGTATAATTTAGGCTGTTTCTGAAGAGGTAGGACCACTCATTGTCTAGGCAACTGGAGAAATGTAGGAAGGTGGCAATTATCTGTTGGCAACAATGGCCTCAGCCAAGAATCTGAAAAGTGGCTCTTTTTGCTCATCCCTGAACAACAGCCTTGAGGCAGAAGTGTCTTAAGAAATGACAGGCACAGTGGCCCATGCCTGTCATTTCAGAACTTTGGGAGACTGAGGTGGAAAGATCGCTTGATCTGGGAGTTTGAGACCAGCCTGGGCAATATAGCAAGACTATGTCTCTGAAACTAAAAAAAAAAAAAAAAATAGCCAGGTACGGTGGCACATGCCTGTAGTTCCAGCTACTCAGAATTGAAGCAAGAGGATTGTTTGAGCCTGGAAGTTCAAGGTTACAATGAGCAATGATTGTATCATTGTGCTGAAGCCTGAGTAAGAGAGTAAGACCCTGTCTCTAAAAAATAAAAAATAAGTTAAATGCTTTTCTAAAGCTCTAAAGTGATACTTTCACTCCTTCTCTAAAATAGTGAAAATTCTGGAACCATTTTTTGACATAAAGAGAAAAATTGCACTGGGGTGAAAGGCAAGGCAGGCAAGAGGCTCTCTTGCCCATGTCTGTCCCACTGGCAGGCTCTGAGGCTGCTGCCAAGGCTGGTGGTCTGAGGTCTTCTAGGTGGGTACCTTGTCCACCTTACAAGCCATTTTCTCCACAGCAGCCATATTCGTCCATTCAAAACGCAAGTCCAATGTTGCTACATCACTGCTCAAAACACTGGAATGGCTTGCTCAGATAAAGATCCACAAAGTCCTCCGTGATCTAGCGGGCAGCCCTCCATCACATCCTCCTATTCCATCTTTGTCTCTCCCACCCTAGCCCCTTGCTTGCTGAGCTTCTGCACAGTGCCTCACCTTGCTGTTTAATAGACAACCAAAGCACACCCTCACTGCCTTTACACTGAGCATCTCCTCTTCCTGGTGTGCTGTTTCCTCAGATAGATGCTTGGTTTTCTCCCTCACTTCCTTTAAGGCTCCACTCAAATACTTCCTTATCAGGGTTTTCCTGGATCACCTTATTTAAAATAGCAGCTGCTCAGTCTGACCACTTGTTTATTCTCTACCTTACTGTATTTTATCTTTATTTAATTCTCTTTCTGTCTATATATCAGTCATATCAATCATCTATCCATCCATCCATCCGTCTATCCAGCCATCTGTCTATCTGTTAGCTTTTCCCACTAGAGTGAAGTTTTATAAGAACAGAGATTTTTGTCTCTCTTGCCATATCACTAGCCCCTGGAACAGTGCCTGACCCACAGCAGTACTTAATGAGTATTTGTTGAATTAATTGAATGATTTAGACTGTGTGAGTTCACAGAATGCAAAATAATTCAATACAACCGGTATTAGTCCAGTTTGCATTGCTCTAAAGGAATATGTGAGGCTGGGTAAATTATAAAGAAAGGAGGTTTGTTTGGCTCACCTTACTGCAGGCTGTACCAGAAGCATGGTGCTAGCATCTGCTTCTGGTGAGGGCTTCGGGGAGCATCCAGTCATGGCCTAAAGGGAGGGGGAGCTGGCATAGCACATGTGATAGAGAGGCCAAGAGAAAAATGCCAGGCTATTTTAAACAACCAGCTGTTGTGTGAACTTTCAGAGAAGAACCCACTCATGACCATGGGGAGGGTGGTAAGTGATTCATGAAGTATCTGCCTCAATGATCCAAACACCTCCCACTAGGCCCCACCTCCAACACTGGGAATCACATTTCAACATGAGATCTGGAGGGAACAAACATCCCAAGGATATCAGAACCTAAGTTTAACATTCATAGAAGGGTACATCTGTGGCAGAGTTCAGCATTAGAAAGTACAGCTGTTGGCATGCACTCTGCCTACCTCTTGACCTGGGCTCCCGTCTGAATGTGAGTGAGTGGTCACTGAGCAGACTGCTGCATTATTATTGTTGGGTTAGGACTTCTGTGCAGTTTTAGAGGCAGATGTCACTGAAAGCAAAGTTGAATGCCAGATTAGCCTTAGACCAGCAGCACCTGCAGAAGATGGATGATTTACCTTCTTTTTTATTGTAATTGTTTTCTACGTTTTTTGGTCATTCTGGTACAACATGTCAAGGAGAAAATACCACTGCTGACAATTTTCCCTACACACTGCATGCCAAGATGGGTGGTTGATGGAGAGGACCTGAAGTTCAGGGATAGCCCAGAGGGAGTGGAAACAATAGCTGGATGGAAGCAGATTTGTGAAGAGAAAGTTACTTCACCTCTCTGCTGTTCATACCTGATGGAGCTGTGGATGGGAAGGAATTGCCCAAATTCTGTCCTCCTTTCTCTTTCCCAGTCTGGTTGTAGTAGACAGTTGCTCTGTTCTTTGCTGGTGGCCTCCACAGCTGTCAGGTCATGTGGCTTATTAAGTGGCTGAAAAGCTGTGAGGATTCCTTGGAAGAGAGGGTGGGAAGACTCTGGCAGCTACACTGCACCCGCACCTTACTAGCTTATCCAGACAGACTGAGCTAGGGCTTGTGCTCAGACACAATGAGGCTTCCCTAGCCTCATTACACAGGGGTCACTGGTGAGTAGGTGCAGACATTCTCACTGTCCCCTTTGCTCCCATCCCTAAAACCTAACAGGAGTCTAGTCTTGAGTTTTATACAAAGCTAGTTTCTAATGCTTTGCTGGGTTCATTATACTGTCACCCATCAGTTAAATTTGGTCTTCACATGAAAACAAGGATATTGTAGCAGGAGTGGCTGTGGGAAACGGATGTCTTGGACACTGAATACAGGAGGAAGGAGGGTTTATTCGGCTGGCAGCAAGGTGGCATAGTTGCCTAACAGCCAAGCTCCCCTAACAAAGGAAGGTTCTATCTTTTTATAGGCTTATATTTTAGATGTTACACGTGGAAGAATCTTAAGTTTATAGCTTAACATATGAAAAGGGTCTCGGTTTATAGTCTCAGGAATTACATATGAAAAGGGGTTCGGTTTACAGTCTTAGGAATGAAAAGGGGAAGTTTACAGTCTTAGGAATGAAAAGGGGAAGTTGATCTGAGATGCCTGGGTCTCCTTCTTCGATATTATTGAAGGATAGCAGAATCAGTATTGTTACATCGTATACATAAGTAGCCAAAAGTCCTATCGTCCAAATTTATTTTAGCAAAACATGAGTTTCCAGTAGTTTATGACCACAACATTGGAATAATACATCTCAATCGTTAAGGTGATTGAATTAATCCATTAGTTTTTGTTTTATTTACTTATTATAAGTGTCTAATACTGTGGTAGGAACTTAGTATCCATGAATATCCTCATTTGGCAAAGAAGTTTTTTGAGCCTTATGAAACTTGCTGTATCCACCTCTGTAACAAGGTTAACTAACATAAGGTTAACTTCTGTCCCTTTGTATACCTGAAAGAATACATGCACCCACATTTGTGCCTTTGTTCTTACCACTTGTTTTTTCAGAGGATGTCCTTTCTCTGTCGTTTTCTATGGCCTTCAACAGAGATATACAAACAGTCATTAAAACGGAATGATTTTTCAAGAGCTAGGTCAAAAACTTCCTCCTCTTGGAAGCTTTTCCTGGCATTTTTAAGTTACTTATCTGACTGAAGATACTAGGACTGACCCCTCCTCAAGGCCTGCAGGTAAGTTAACTATGTGATAAGTTAAAACCTTCAACACACTCTTGGGTGATGACCAAGGCAGGTGTTACCTGTTAAGGTTGTCTCAGGTCAAGCAGTAGCTTGTCCCTACAGATCAGGCCAACAGTGTTCAAAGTAGGCTAAGCGGTTGGGCATGAAGAGAGATCCAGGGATTCCCATGAGAATGTAGCCTCTTGGAGGCATTCTTAGTACTTTCACACGGAACCATAATCTTTGCGCTCTGATAACATTTTGTGCCTCTATCATAAGACATTCCAGCTTCAGCTTAATCTCTTTCCCCAGTGGATCAAGACCTCCTTGAGAAAAGATATAGCTTCTTAAGTGTTCTTCTTGTTTATAATGTTTTATACATAGTGCACACTTAATGTTTGTCAGAATGCATGTAAATATGGTTGGGATCCAATGATCTACTGAGGTCCCATGGTGTCCCTCTTAGACGGCTGAGCACATCTTATGGCCTGGGCTGTGTTAAAAAGACCTGGAAGCTCTAGAGCCATTGTGGAGTTGATTCTGGGTACAGTGGTAAGGCAAGCTAGTGAGGGGTGATATTGTCTTCCTTATTAGAAGTCCAGCTTCTGAGGTCGTATCTTTGAGTTTGAGGCTGGATTCTGAATAGGAAATGGGAGCCCGTCAAGAGGGGAAAAAATCGATGATCTAATCAAGACTTAGAATAGACTCAGGACCATTAAGTCAAGATTGGTTTAAATATAACCTCTAGACACTTTTAATGAGGCAGTTCCAATATTTTGGACAGATTTAAAGAGATCTTCTATCATAACTAGAAAAGAATGTCCCATTTTTCTGGTGACCCTGGACACCAAATCACTGTAGTTCAGATCTTCTGCGGCCCTTGATGTTCTCAAATCAGAATTCATCACTTCTTCTGTTCTTCCATACCACTTTGTAGCTCTGTTACAGCTTGTTGCGCTTTCCTCCACCTCAACATTCATTTTTAGCGCCTATAACTGTCCTACTCATATGAAGTCCTGGAGGAGGACTCAGTGCAACGTACTGATTTTATAGGAAGGAAAAAAATGACTTAGCCAAGGTCAGGAAGCTTTTGAGTCCAGAACTCACAGGTTCTTAATTTTGATTCTAGTTTTCTTCTTCTTTTTTTCTAATGTGGACTTCCTTGATGCATTTATTGACTGTGGGTGCTGTTCCCAAGGGTCATATGCTTTTAAGTAACCTATGTATAATTCTTTGACTTGTGGCTTTGGATAAACTTCTGGGGTTATGTGTTGAAAGAGGAGGAACAGAGGAGAAACAATGCCTCTTCCTTGATAATCCCAAATGCCTAAAGAATAAAGGTAAATGACTGAGAAGTCAAACCTAACTTTGTACAATTCTTGTTTATGTAATTAGAAGTCAGCTATTGAATACCTTACAAATAGAAATGCACTTCATTAAAAGAACTTGCTGATTTTTCAATGCAGCAAAAGTGCTGTAATATTACATTTGTTGTTTTTATTTGCATTCTGAATAAAATATTTCTTCATGCTTAAGTAGGTTCTGCCCATAGATTTTCAGAAAGACCTACTTCTCTGAAAAGGTCTGTTACTTTGTGTGTGGGCTTTGCCATGTAGATAAACATCTTGTATCCTGTGTTCAGCTTAAGAGCAGAATGTATATATTTGTTGTTTGAAGATCTCCTCGGGACAGAATTGCTTCCTGAGCATATGCATTTAGCTGAAAAGATAAATGTGTGGTCAGAGGGCCTTGCCAACCTCTGGCTAAGAGTTTTTGTTAATGCTGCTGCAGGTAAGGGTCCCGTGTGCTTCACTAGCTCTTATCACTACTTAAAAACTGACAGTAGTAGCTCCCCACATGGAAAAGGCAGGCTTTTGATGAGTACGTTTGAACAAAGATGCATGTTTATCACCCTCTCTCTTTCTCCTTCCTCCTTTAATGGCTCATTGAGGTGTGTTAGCCCAGCTCTTCAAGACCACCAATAAAGTTATTCTGGAGTCTTGTCTCACTGTGGGCTCCTCTGGACCTTTCTGTGCTTTTCTGTGGGCTCATATAATTGGATCAGACACATTGCAAAGACTTCTTTTATTTTTTTCTAAAATGAAAAGTATCCTCACACTCAGACACCTGCCTACATGCATGGGTTGATGAAGCAGCAAGCTGGGAGTACGATTGACAGACCACAGGGAGCAAAGCCCACTCCAGCAGTCCATTTGGAAGCATCAGGTGAGGGCACTCCAAGCAGAATTTGTGGGCTCTAGAGTGCACTAAAGATATCCAGGACATCTGCTTTTCTTTCCCTACTCTCTTTCCAGAGGTGAAATCATACTCAGAGGTAAGATTATAATAGGAAAGCCTTTGGAGAAAGGCCTTCAAAACAGTAATTCAGAAGGTCAAACTAAAGTGAGTAGTTGTGAATTCTAATCACTAAGATAATAAAACGTTTATGAAGTGCCTCCTTGCTCATGTCAATGTGCTGTATTTTATATCTTCTAGAAAGACTGCCTGGATCCTTGGAATTTCACATAGCCCATTACCCTCCTCTCCCCTTCCAGAAAGTATGTTTACTCCTCATTATTACAAAGTCATGATGCCATCTTCTCATATTCTCATAGGTATTGAAACTCTTTGTTGAGACTTGTTTGGTGGTTTGTGTCTGACTTGGATTATAAATTTCTGCAAAGAAAGTTTACCTTAGGACTTCAACTCTGTATTTTAGCA
Organism: Plecturocebus donacophilus; assembly: GCA_004027715.1. Classification (NCBI taxonomy): domain Eukaryota; kingdom Metazoa; phylum Chordata; class Mammalia; order Primates; family Pitheciidae; genus Plecturocebus; species Plecturocebus donacophilus. Next base: position 40,235 of record PVKP010001742.1, read on the forward strand.
AGAGAATAGAATTAGCTTCCTTGAACTGATGCTTTCTCATGCTACAGGGCATGTGCAAATTTGATGGTAGATTACTGAACTATCAGGAAACAAGGTTCTTTGGGAACATTTATCACAACTTCTTTTCCTTGACACTGCCCTAATTCTCTGTATAGCTATTGAATTGGGGGCCTGTATTGAACAGCATGTTTCAGATATGTTATGAAGCCTAATGGGTTCTGTGTCACAAACGAAAGTTGAAGCTAGGTATATACTCATCTGTACAAACAAGGCCTTAAGACCAAGCCCCTGTCTTTTTGGATGTTGCATAGTTCTAAAAATTATGACCAAAAAGTGACATTTAATGTGCTCTTTATTAAACACTGTGAGCCAAGTACTGTTCTATGTGCTTTCAATTTGCTAATATCGTTTACTCCCACCACAACTCTATGGTTTAGCTACTATTATTAGTGCTCTTCAAGAGAAAGTAAATTGAGATTGATGAAGATCAATGCCTTGCCCAAAGTCACCCAGACTATGAGAGATGATGGCGGGATTGCAACCCTGACTGGCTCCAGAGCCCTTGCTCTTAACCACTAGTCAACATAACTCTAGTTTTGCTAGTGGCATTACAATTACGTTATCTGTTTCACAGAAATAAAATATTCAAGGGCTGCTTGGAAGTTCTGGATTGGACAGTATAGCATGATGCTTTAAGAGTTCTAGCTTAGGGGTGAGGCCATGGTTGATTCCTGTCCTGCCTCTTAGGAGCTAGATGATCTTAGCTAAGTCATGCAAACTCTCTGAGCCTTCTTCCGGGAATTGAGAAAAAAATAATAGCACCTGTCTCACAGGGTGGTGCTGAGATTTAAACGAGGTAATGTGTAATGCACGCAAACCATTTATCACAGTACTCAGCACAAAGTAAGTGCTCACTAAATAGTAATTATTAGTATTACTAATAGGTTCTTGGCTTGGAAAGTGAAGCTTTAACGTTGGAAACAGGACTCAGCTGCAAGCTTCCTGAGTAGCCTAGGTGGTAGGACAGGGACATTAGCTTCCTGGCACTCACGAAAGCCAAGGCTTTCTCAGCAAAAAGCCCACACAGCCTAAAGGAGAGTTTAGAACTGTGGTTCTCAAATCTGGATCCACATTAGAATCACTCTGGGAACTTTCAAAACTCCCAATGCCTGACTGCATCCCAGCAGATCAAAATCAGAATCTCTAGGGCTGGGACTGTGGCACCAGTATCTGTCAAAGCTTCCCAGCTGAATCCAGTGTTCAAAATTGAGAGCTATTTCCAGTGACTGAATGATAATTCCAGATGCTCTTCTTCAGAAACAATGTGCCCCACAAACATGGGCAGTGTAGAACTTAGAGGAGGCTGAAGAGGGCTGAAAGTAACAATTACACCCGTTTTAGGCACTCCAAATATAACCTCCAAGAACTTTTAGTCAGATAGTCCAAAACTCTTGGAAATATTTTATCCAGTGATACCACTTAGATGGAGAATCCAAATAAAAATTGCTAGATTTTTAGTCCAGTTCTACATTTCCAAGTTTGAACGTATTACATGACTTTTGGGGCCTCAGTTTCTCTAGTACAATGAGAATAATAATGCCTGGGTTGCCTAAGCAAATATTAGTCAAGTTTCTTGGGTTTCTACAATGGGAAGGGGATTTTCCACTCCTCTGGTATCTACTTTCTAGATTCTGCCCCAGGAAGAAGTAGCTAGTAAGATCGTTGATCTGGGTCTAGGGTTTTTATTAAGCCATATTTTCTCTGGAGGAAGGAGTTGTTACTGTGCTACAGAGGCACAAGTCTAAGCTTCATCTATTCTTTACCACTTCGTGCTCCCCTGCAGGAAGCACTTAGGCATAGGCTCGGCTTATCTTATACTCTCTAGAGTCCTCACATCCCTAGTTGACAGACAGTAACTTAAGTTGGGGGTACAGAGTTTGCCCCAACTTTGAGTACTCTATTTTCCATTTAGCTACTGTTTGTGTCATAGCTTTCCCTGGAGGGAACCCTAAGGGAGGTGGGGTTAATAATAGGATTATCCGATTGGATAAAGAAAATGTGGTACATATACAACATGCAATACTATGTAGCCACGAAGACATGAACTCATTCATGTCATTTGCAGGGACATGGATGAAGCTGGAAGCCATCATTCTTAGCAAACTAACACAGGAACAGAAAACCAAACACTGCATGTTCTTTCTCATAAGTAGGAATTGAATAGTGAAACACATGGACATAGGGAGGGGAACATCACATACTAGGGCCTGTTGGGGGGTGGGGGGCAAGGAGAGGGAGAGGGAGAGCACTAGAACAAATTCCTAATGCATGTGGGGCTTAAAGCTCAGATGATGAGTTGATAGGTACAGCAAACTACATACATATGTATAGCTATGTAACAAACCTGCACGTTCTGTACATGTATCCCAAAACTTAAAGTAAAATTAAAAAAATAATAGGATTATCTAACCTGGAACCTATGGTATCACTGTACTAGGAGGCACTTTCTCCCTTTCTCCCCCTCTCTCTTGCACGAGTGCACACATGCACTCTTTCTTTCTCTCTCTCTCTTTGTTTGTGTGTAGGGGGATAAATACGAAAGAAACATAGAGTTTAACAGAGATGAGAAGGCATACATAAAAATATCCATAGTAGAAGATAGGAAGTGTTGACAAAGCCAGGGGACAATTAGAGGACAATTAGAGCTCTTAGACTCCAAATCTTCCACATTCATTAGGGTGGGACAGTATCCCTGTGGTCACAGATGCCTGAAAACTGCCCAGTTTTGCCTCAAACATGGTGCCCTGCAAGGTGTCTATTCTGGAGGAGTTCACTGTTAGTACAGCCTGAGTCTCTTTGTGGAAAGCAGCTTATGTGGGAAGGCAGCTTGCACATGTAGAAGCATTGCAATGAATAGGCAAAAGAAATAGGATCCCAGACTAAAGATGTCTATAAGGGCCAGGTAAGGAAGGTAACTGAGTGAAGAGGGTCAGGTGGGGACTGTGTTGTCCTGGGGTGTGCATGGCCCTGTGGATGGGCAACACTCCTCTAGTTGTTTGCTGCTGCTGTGTGAGAACGTTGAGACCAGAGTAGTCAGATTGTCTACTTTCTCAAGAGATGCCAGACTTTTATATGTCTTTGTGATATTTTTTATTTCTAAATGTTTCCAACTGATTCCGATTTTGCAATATAGACTTTCATAACCATTGATCAGTTGAAGCCTTCCTGTTCTAATGGCTTTTGAAAAGTTCTGCCATCTTTTGGCTGCCTCCATTTTTTGGTGAGTGTATAAATGACGTTTTTTCACCCTTACATTCACTACATAAATTTGTTAAAAGAGGGGATATTGTTACATCATAGTTTTGCGGAAAAAAATACTTACTTGTGTATATAACAGCAGTTTCCAGTCAGATAATATTATATAGAGAGAATTTGAATGGCATACTATGTTTGGATGAACTCAAATGTTTTGCTTTGTTTATGAATGTCAAGTACCAGAGATGAAGAGGTGGTAGCCTGTCATGACTCTCTGAAACTGCATGTGTGTGCTATTTCCACATTTTGAAGCACTGTCTTATTTAGCTTTTATTTTGCCCTGAGGGTGTTTTTCTGTGTTATAACTTTATTTTCAAGTGTTGTTTGAGTGCAAAATAACCAGGAGTCCCTAAAAGGTTGAAAAATTGATGAAGAAAGTGATGCAGAAAGAAGAAAAAAGCAAGCACCATAAATTTTCATCACATTACGTTTTATGTGCAAACTATATTTATAGACTTTAAAGTTGTTATTTATTACCTATACACTTATTTTCATTGTTCAACTGGTATAACTTTTTTATAATCTGAGAAAACAGTTTAAGTATCTTGGTTTGGGATGAAATACCTCATAATTTTTCCCACTCAATTGAATGGAAATATTTTTCATTTAGTGGTTTTTCTCTTTGCAGCCAGTTTTTCAGGAATGAATGAAAGTCCCTCATGAGGAATTAATGTGTTAATCTGTGGGCCAACACAAAGCATGTCTGTGGACTGCATTTGGCCAGCAGGATGCTAGTTTGTGAAGTTCAGTGAAGGAACGGCCGCAAAAGTACTGTAAAAATGTTAAAGTGCTGACTAAGAATAAAAGGTCATTATTTTAGCCCTTTTAAGGTCCAGGGTTGGGGGTGTCAGTAGTTATATTCCTTAGGGACAAGCTGTTTTTCATCCTCATCCATTTGCCCGTGGATTTTTCCATCCCTGCCCTCTGTAATGCACAGGGACTGGAATCAAATTTGGGCTTTCTGTTCATTTCTCTGTGAGGTCAGTCAGCTTCATGAGCTTCTTGGTCAAGTGAGGAACCTGGACACAGGCTGGTTAATTGCCTGGGTACTGTGTGACAGTGGAAAGGATAGTGACTTGGGAGACAAAAGGCCAAGGATGGGCTTTGGTTTTGCTTTAGATTCACAATGTGACTTCAAGGAAGTCATTAACTTTGCTGTACTCAACAAATATTTAGTATTATTATTATCGTCACTAGCAGTATTTTCATGGCCTTTTCAAGACCACAATGTTCTTTTCCAATTCTAATTTTCTGTGGGTCTATAAATAATCCTATAAACATGCACATTTGTTTTCATAAAAGTAGTGCCCTCCAAAATCAGGCCTGGTGTTCTTGCCACCAGCATTTGTTTATTCATCGATTGATTCATTCTTTCAACACATATTTATCAGAAGCCTGCAGAGTGCCAGACATTGTTCTGGGTACTGAGAGTTGAGCAATTAGCAAACAGACAAAATCCTTGCCTTCATGGAGCTTACATTCTTGTGGTTCCATCAGAGATCATCTTTCCTTGTTTAATACCTTTCACTACCTGGATAAATAAACTCTGATACTTCATAGGGAACCACATAAATATTAAGGAAATAAGGCATTCTCAATGGCATAAAAGAATTGAAAGGAAGTATTTTGAAAGTTGAACATGACCTTATTTGGGCTTGCAACGGAGGCTGATTGGAAGGTCTGAGACATCACCTTTGTGAATTGGTCTGCTCTGTTTATAAGATGCTGCCATTCACAGATGGACCACTAGCATCAGGACCAAGCAGTATTTTCACATGCAGCCATATAGTGGTACACAGATGAGTCAGGCTGGCAAATAAAACGGTCATGTGGGTAACCACATCTGAAGCTGAAACTGGTCAAATCACAGAGAAATCAGTAGTGTCTCATTTATGGTCAGTTATATATTTTTCATTCTCTCTATGTCCATTCTTTCTCTTTCAGGGAAGCTTGGGAAAACATCTTTCCTTGGTGAAAATAGTCCTTCTTTATTCCTGCCTTCAAAGTGCCCTGTTTCCTTGGGGCTTTGCCTTTGAAATATTTTGGAAGCATTTATCTCCTGGTCCTTCTGGTTTATCTTCTTCTTTTTCCTCTTTTCCTCTTTTTCTTCCTTCCCCTTCTCTTTGCTCTGCCTACTTTTTCTTTCTCCCTTCTTTCCCTTTTTCTTTATATCCTCCTGCTTCCCTTCTGCTACTTTCTCTTCCTTCAATTAAATGGAAAATGATGATAGGGATCTGTGATAAATTAATGTCTTCACAGGGATGTAAAGGATAACTTTTCTTTCTTTTATCTTTTCTTTTACTTTTTTTTGAGACGAAGTCTTGCTCTGTCCTCAGGCTGAAGTGCAGTGGCGTGATCTTGGCTTATTGCGACCTCCATCTCCTGGGTTCAAGCCATTCCCCTGCTTCAGCCTTCTGAGTAGCTGGGACTACAGGCATGCACCACCACACCTGGCTAATTTTTTGTATTTTAGTAGAGATGGGGTTTCACCATGTTGGCCGGGATGGTCTTGAACCCCTGACCTCAAGACCCACTTGCCTCAGCCTCCCAAAGTGCTGGGATTACAGGTGTGAGCCACCTCGCCAGGCCAGGATAACTTTTCTAAAGACCTCCAGGAAAGCAAAGCTAAGGCAGCCTTGACATAAAGGGACCTGGGCATCACACCTGCTTTTCTAAATATGAAAAAGATCACAGCTGCCTTGAAAAAGAGCTGATAAATGCACCAGTGTTTCTTTAAACAAAACCAATATCCATTTGCAGCTAAGAAAGGTAAATGCCCCCTAACCCCTAGAAATGGACAATCATGAGGGCAAAACCAGTCACAGCTATCAGGGCTGCCTTAATGGCCCATTGTCAAATGGTCAGACAGTGACAACAACAGTAGCAGCACAACACAACGAAGTCACTCAGATTGTCAGGAATTTGAGCAAAAGCTGTAATCAAGAAATGGCAGCCACTTAGTCAAGATCTCTTAGGTGAGATGCAATTGAATTTCATATTTTCCTCTTTCATTGTGGATATAACCTTGCCTTGACAAAGTCTCTTTATAATTATGTTGAGGCCCTCTACCAGAAATGCCCTGGTTAAAGTTATTCCTGCATTTACAGTAAGAATGCCCTGAGAACAGTATGACTACATCTCGCAGTGCCTCCTATATGAAATCTCATGTGAAAAATTTCCTTGTTCTTGTTAAGTGCTTTGTGCTTCTTTTAAATAACCATTTTTAGGCACGTTATGTTTTTGGTCTATTAGAACAACAAGCATTATGTATGTCTGTATTTTCTCTTTGGCTTCCAGGATGCTCAGAGCCAAATTTGAGACTCACCTGTAACAGCTGTGTGGCTCTTCATGGTTTGCATGTTGTTACCTGCTCTCCATTCTTGATCTTGCTTTCTCTTCTTATTTGTATTTTAGTTCCAGTCTGAAATTTTTTAACCTTCTTCTCCCCTTATACATACTGCTATGTTTTCATAAGGTACAGCCTTAAGTCTTTTGTGAAATTCCTTTCTTTCCATCCACACTAGTATTATCTGAGCTCAAGTCTCAAGTTCTCATTTCTCTCATAATGGTTTCTGCAGCGGCCTCATATTCGAGGTCCCAGCCTCCTGCCTCATCTTTCCTCCATCAGTTCTGCTGCAGTACCTTACATAGAGCTCAAGTAGAAGCATGATGTGCCTGTGCTTAAAACCCTGCCAAGAAATACCAGTGCCCATGCTTAAACCCTGCCAAGAAATGGCAGTGCCCATGCTTGAAACCCTGCCAAGAAATGATAGTGCCCATGGTTAAAACTCTGCCAAGAAATGGTAATGCCCATGCTTAAAACCCTGCCAAGAAATGGCTGCCATGTAGTCAAGTCATGGGGATGTAAAGGATAACTTTTTTGGTGGGATATATGTCCACACCGTGTCACCACTTATTATGAGGTGCTATGGGATTTCAGAGAAGAGCAATGAATGGAAACTATGCTTAATTCACTTACAGCATGTACCAATGAACTTAAACTTTGCAACTCAAGCCTCTTCCCCATCTCTGTGGGCAGACCAAACCACCTATGCCCTTTCTCAGGACTGTAGTCTCAGTATAATCTGCCTTTCATATATGCCATACTTCTATAAATTTTGTTGAATAAATAATGTATTAATATAATCATTATAATTTTTACAACAGTAATTTTTATGCACTATAGTATGGGAATTTAGCAAATTAATAATAAAGATGAGTACCATGTCCATCTACCTGCAATGAAAGGAAGTAAAGATGGGATTGAAGAATGGGAAGATTGTCAGTCTGCTGAAGCCAGCTGGTATCAGTCCAGCAATGTAGTCATATCTAGAAGCTCATTTACTATCTTTCAAATCTGGTAACCTAGTATTTTCTAGCTCCCTGCCTCAAACTCTTCCACTCTCTCAAAACACAAGGGAACTGAGAACATAAATGGCCCCCTACCAACCTCAGTTTTTGATCCCAACTTCTTCTCTAAACCTTTCCGTCACTTTCTTTGAGGTAGACACAAGACAGGTTTTACATATCATGGTCCAACTGGAGTTCAACTTTTTTATGTTCTCTGGATTAAGCCTCTAGTGAAATATGACTGACAGTTGATATGGAGGTATATGGAAGATGCTGTGCTGTATGAGAGTAGACTTTGGGGGAAGAATGTGGGGATTAGTTTTGGCCATGTTGTAAACTATGTCATCCTGAATGATTTAGCTCTTAGATTTGTGGATAAAATGAGAATGTTAGATTGGATTTCCTCAAACTAACCTTCCAGCTATCTGATTCTAAATAGAATGTTCTTGGAATTAGCAAAGATACAAGATCTCCTTATTCATACACTCATTAGGAAATATTTATTGAGCCCCTTTGTATGCCAAACATTTGTGCAGCCTATGCGATACAGAGAAAACACAGAGTTCAAGAAAAAATTATTTCATCATTAGAGCTTGCAGTTTAATTAAGGAGTTATAGAAATATTCACAGTGCAAGGTGGAAATGGATTGACACCATCAGAGACATGCAGGTGAGGGAGGCGTAGTGCCAGGGTGGAGGAACCTCAGATATCATCTGGTCTCTGCTTCTCAAAATGTGCCCATGAACCAGAAGCTTCAGCCTCACTCGGTGGAATTTCAAGCCTTGCTTTATACTCGCTGAATCAGAATCTGAATTTAAATTAGATACCCAGGGGATGCATATTTCCATGAAAACTTGAGAAGCACAGATCAGTCCAACTTCATCATTTTGTAGGTGAGAAAACAAGCCCTGAAGAATGAAATAACTTGAGTGGTTTAATTAGAGAGTTAGGACTTAAACCCAGAGCCCCTGAGTTTTGGTGGGATATATGTCTACATTGTGTCACCACTTATGAGGTGCTATGGGATTTCAGAGAAGAGCAATGAATGGAAACTATGCTTAGTTCACTTACAGCATGTACCAATGAACTTAAACTTTGCAACTCAAGCCAGACTGCAGGATCCAGCCCGTTGTACATGGGTCAGGTTGTTTTAACTACTGTGTCTCACTAAAAAAAAATCAATGTTATTTCTCATCCTAATGCTCTAAAATGCAGAAATGCTGGCAATTACCAAAGAGGAGAGAAAGCTTCCTGTTCCTACAAAATAAATTTCCAGACTAGGCTTAATGCTTGATCATAAAAATGCATCACCACCAATGGGGAAAAACCCCAAAGATCTCTAAGCACACAGCCTACTGAGAGAGGGTCATGAGAGACATCTTCCTGCATGTACAGCCTGTGGAATAGATTCCCTAAAATGAGTCCTGTAGGATTTAAATGGAAGGCATGAAAGCTAAATGAGATTCCAGTTTCTCAATGAGCTTTTATATGTTCTAATGTGTGGAAATAGTTTTACCCAGCAATGGTAGAGAATTCACAGGGTTAATGACTAAAGAATGGAGTTCTTGTAATCAATATAGTCCTCTGGCTTTATTGATTAGAATCACCTGCTTATTTTGCAGCTAAGATTTTTTTTTTTATCCCATTCAAAACAAAGACACCCTAGGGGACCATTAAGTAAATAGGCATTTAAGACTTTTTTCATTGCTAAGAAAGTAGTTAATTATTATTAGTGCCTAAAAGTCTCAATTTAGAACACCTGAATGAACATGCTACCGAAATGGTAGTGACATGTCTCCTATGAATGGATGCCAATTTTCAGTTTAGTGAAAAAATGCTGCTTCCTCCTTAGAGTTGTGGGGAGGGGTGTGACTCCACATTTAACTCCTGAAGAAAAAGAAAAAAGGGATATTGGCAGAGCCCTTCCTCAGAAGAGCTAAGGTGGAGCAGTTTTTCCAAATACTGCATGTCCCTGGGAGACACCATTGTTGTATGCCCAGGCTGATCACTCCTGAGCCTGTCTAAAGAAATAGATTGCCTGTATGGAAACCCGTTAAAGACATCAGGTCAATTTTGTTTTATTTGAACAACACATTTATTGTTTTGCTTCAGGAAAACAAATCAAATGCAGACTTATGGTATTCACTGAGTAACTTTCTTCTGCTTGTTAGGGACAGTGCTCAGGATTTAATACAATTTAATAATCTGTTTATTTTCTCTTTGTTTGATAATTACACAAATCATCCAGCATACATATCTTCACTGAGCACCTACAATGGGTAAGATATTGTGCTTAGTGCTTTTGAAGTATGATGATAACATCTAGAGCTTATTAGTGTTTTAACATTTACAAAATATTTGATCCTTTTTATATTTGATTCTTATTTTTATTTTATTTATTTATTTGTTTGAGACAGAGTCTTGTTCTGTCTTCAATATGAAATGATAAAACGCTGGGTAATGAAGGGCACATTAGAATGAGTGATATGAATAAACAGTCTTTGAAGCCAGCTCTCAAAGTGAGATTTGTGGGATAGCCCAAAAGTAGAAATAACCCAAATGACCATCAATGGGTGAATGAGCAAATAAATTGTGGTATATCTGTACTATGTTATAATATCTAAAAGGGAATAAAGTACTGATACATGCTTTAACATGGATGAACCTCGCAAAGATTATGCTGTGTAAAAGAAGCCATACACAAAAGACTACACTTTGTTTGATTACATTTATGTGAAATGTTCAGAATAGGCAAATCCATAGAGACTGAAAATAGATAGGTTAGTGGTGGTCAGGAGCTGGGAAGGGGAAAATGAGAAGTGACTGTTAATAGGTATGGCATTTCTTTTTAGGGATGATGGAAAATGTTTTAGAATTAGATAGTGGTGATGGTTGTACAACCTTGTGAATATGCTAAAAGCCATTGAATTTTGTACTTTAAAAATGAATTGCATGGTATATGAATTGTATCTCAATTAAAAATAAAAAAGGTTTTTACCAGTAACCTACCCATGGTAGAAATGGGTATTGTTTTCAATTCCAAGCCAATGTTTAGTTTCAGGTTCAATGTTGATTCAAGCTTCAATGTCAAGTTCAGGTTTCCTAGTGTATGACAAATGAAGATATCCTGAATTAGAATGAGAGTATAGTCCTTCCTCAGGGAATTTGCATATGTGAACATGAAATGATAAAATGCTGGGTAATAAAGGGTGTATTAGAATGAGTGATAAGAATGAAGCATCTTCAAAGTCAGCTCTCAAAGTGAGATTTGTGGGATTCAATGGGTCTGTGTTGTATTCCTGGGACTCTACATTTAAAAAGAACTTTAGGTGTGGAGGAGACTCATCTGTATCCTGTTTTCTTCTTCTCACCTCTTGGAAAAGCTATACTTCCTCAGTCACTTCCAGTGGGGTGAATCATGTGACTAGCTCTGGCTCGTGGGTCAAGAATGGAAGTTCCATACGTCACTTCTGGGTTGAAGCATTTAATTGTCAGTGTCAGATCATTCAGCATTTTCTTCTATTACTGTGTCTGTCAGTCAAGGAGGTCACATGTTCAGATAGTTCAGGTATTGAATGGTAGAGTCTTCATTAGCCTGGGTCTCTGAGTCGTTGCATGAAACAAAATGGTGCTGGTAAGTTTCCCAGACCTGCAGAGGGCTTTGCATCAGTAACAGGTTGTGCTGTGTTAAACCATTGAAATATTGGAATGTTTATTACGGTAGTATAAACTAGCTTATCTTTCACCAGGGGATTGTGATGATCAACCAGATTTGCAAATCAGTAGTAGAAATAACAAATTTAAAAAATTGGAGAACAAAAAAAATCCAGAAAAGCTTAATAAATAAATTTGAGCTGGGTTTTGAGAGATAGTTAAGATTGGGATAGGGAGGAGTAAATAGGATATTTTGGATGGAAGACATTTATAAATGACATTTAGGAAACACCAAAATAATAGTTCATCTAATTTCTTCCTTCAAAGATGAATTAGGGCTTTTATTTTTTAATGTGCTGAATGGGCAGATGCTTCAACTCTCTATTTGCTCGCTGGATAAACTGGAATAACAATGCACATATAGTGTCATATAATGAATCTTTCAACAAACATTGAATCATTTCAATGTTTCATTTGTTCTGATGGACAGTTGTTCTGAATTCTCCCTGTGATAGGAATGTAAGCTCATGTCAATGGAATTAGAAAAGGTTAGGTGATAGAAGACGTGACAGTAAGGCTGAAGTTATCCTCCCCCACATCACTGAGAAGAAAAACCAGCATGTTCTCCTTGGATATTAATATCCAGGTGATGCATTATTATTTTCATCTTTGAAACAGCAAGCTCTGCTGCTAGCACACTCTCATTCCTTAGTTCTACCCAACCGTTCTTGTCCTATTTCTGCCTGTTGTGAGTGTCCCTCTCCCCATCCTCCAAACTTTTAGGATGTGAGATCAGTGAGGGGGAGGAAATAGGAACTAATACTTACCCCGTACCTGATGTGTTCAACACACATGCTTGACCTCTTCTTACCTAATCCCTGAGAAGCACTGTTTTTGCCATTTTTGTGGATGAGAAGTCTGAAGCTGGTAATTAAGGAGCTTGTTCAGAAGTACACAATTAGAAAGTGGTGGAGCCAGGACTCCAACTGAGGCCTCTTTGGCTCTTATGTCCTTTGTATGATACCACAGTGCCCTCAGTGGGCTGCAAGTACTGCAATTTATTAATCTTCCTTTGCACCAAATTACATAGGCTATTTAACCGGAAAGAAAGGGTTCTAGATATAAATCTTCCCATCTCTTACAATGTATGTGCAATCTTGCTCAAACCAGTCTTATTCTATATGGCAGGAAATTCCTAAAGGAAAAGGGGTGCTAGTAAAGCTTGATTCTGATAAATTCTGAAACTGCTTTTTCATTAAGAGTAAATAAATGGATGTGAGACATTCAAATGTTAGAAAAAGGCTCTTGCACTATTTTAGGTCTTGAAGAATTCTGAGCAATTACGGCACTGTTGTAAGTATATAGAGGATGATTTAGGTGGCTCATCAATAGTTTATAGCTGGTTGAAAATTGTGGGGCAGCAAAAGATCAGTCCAAACAATCTGTATCATACCCAGGGGATCATTTGTTTATTTGTTCATTCCACAAATATTTATGAAGTACCCAAAATGTGCAGGGTATGGTTGTAGGTGCCGCTGAAATAGCAAGTGCAAAGAAGGCCAAGTCCTGGCTGCCCTGGCATTTATAGCCTGTTGGAATCAGAGAATAAACAAGAAAAAAGTTATTGTCATATACGGTAGGCAGAATAATGGCCCCTAAAGATGTCCACATCCTAATTCCTGGTACTCACATTGGTAAGGTACATACATATGTGAATATGTAGCCTTACATGGTAAAAGAGATTTGGCAAATGTGATTAAATTAAGGACCTTGAGATGGCGGAGATTATCTAGGATTTTCCTGGTGGACCCAGTCTAATCACAGAGATCCTTAAAGGCAAGAATGTTTTTTGGCTGTGGTTGGAGGCAGATATGACCATGGGAGAATGATCTGACAAAGCAAAGATTGCTGGCATTGATGTTGGAAGAAGGAAGTCATGTACTAAACAATGTGGGTGGGCTCTAGCAGCTGGAAAAGGGGTAGAGCCAGATTCTCCCCTAGGGTCTCCAGAGAGGAACATAGTCCCTGCAGACACCTTCATTTTTAGCCCATTGAGACCCATATCAGACTGCTGAACTACAGAGCTCTAAGATCATAAATTTGTGTTGTTTTAAGCCACTAAGATTGTGGTAATTGTTATAGCAGCCATAGAAAATTAATACATCATACTAATGTATTTTATGAGAGTCATAATTACTCTGAAGAAGGTAATATAGGAGACCGAGATAGCTGGCACCTTTTTGTGTGATGCCATTTTTTCCCCCCTCTGATACTGTATTCAGGGAAGGCTACTTGGAGGAGATGGTAATTAGCAGAAACCTGAATGAGGAGGAACCAACCTGGTGGAACTCTGGAAAGACTGTGTTGGAGGCAGAGGAAATGCCACAGCAGTCCTGAGGGAGCTGTCCAGTGTTTCATGCTTGTGATGTAACGTCAAAAGGGCTTGGTATGAGTTTATTGGAAACAAGACGTTTGTTCATTCATTCATTCATTCATTCAGTAATTCATTAATTCACTCATTAATCATTTATTCATTCAACAGATATTTATTAAGTAGTTCTGATGTGCTGTGCCAGGCACTGTTTCAGGTATTGGGAATATTGCAGTAAACAAGTCATTTCCACACTAGTCTGTCCCTCAAGGCTTGGTTTCACCTGTATGTGGAATTCTTGATTCCAGAAGAAGGTACCAGATATTCTTTTCTTAAATGTTCTCCTTTGATCCTGGAGAGATCGAGTCTGTTAAGATTCATATGAATCTACTCAAAGCTGGGTGCGTTTGCTCTTCCAGATACTGGGTAGTGTCTGGGAAGTTAGGAAGTTCTTAACTCTGAAAGTTTCTAAAAGGGACCAGTGCAAGAATAATCCTGTGCAATTGAAAAATTTGTATATATCTTGCTCCAGAATAGTTACTATAGTGTCATAATAATATTAATAACAATTCATGATATGCTTTTAATGTTTCGCATTGGTTTTTGGCACCTAATATGCCTGGCATGATTCATACCTTAGATGATTTGTAGTTTCCTGTAAAGTCGGAAAATACTTTATCTGTGCAGCCCTAGAGACATGACACAAAATGAATATTTCATTCAAACCTTTTGATCCACATGATTCCACCCAAATACTTTTTACTCACCAAATCTCTGAAGTTTTATTTTTCTGTTGTAGTTAAATTTACTAATTTCGTCAGTGAGAAAGATAAGCAAGAATGTATTGGCAAAGTCACCTATCTCTTCAAACAGCTGATGTTCTCACAAATCAGAATTGATTTGAATTAAGGTGAATGATAAACATGCACTGTCAGACCGCTCCTGGGAGTCGCCAGGGTGAGTTTTCAGGGTGAATTTTCTTTGTCCTCCTGCCTTCAGGCTGACTCTAGGTCTGTCTTTCTCTCCTTACCAAAGCTGACTTTCTCTCTCTTTGCCTCATTCCTTTCATCCCATTCACAACCCTGGTCATTGAGGAGGGTGGAAGCTGAACCTTGTTATGCCTACTTGAGTCTCATTCACCCTGAGCAGTCACAGATGGGCTTGTTTTTTCAGATGCCCAACTGGGCCATTGTCACAATTCCGAAAGCCTGCGGGGTGAGGCTGGATCTGTGGGGAAGTACGTGTAGGGACCTGGACCCCTGAGATTCTGAACTGTGGATGAGCAACTCTCCACATGTGGAAGTGTTAGAGGGACCCACTCATAGATTCCTGCTGTGCTGAGCAGTAGAAATCACAAGATGTGTGGTCTTTTCTCTCACACACTCCCAACCTGCAGCCTGGAATATTCCCCCTCCAAGCACTGCAACATTTTTGGATGTTCTTCTGAGCAGCTCTGGGACATTCTAGGGAGTGGACACAAGAGAATACCCACCTTGAAATCAAGGAACACATTCCCTTGACTCCTCTGGACTCTTCCTCCTCCTTTGAAGATTGCTTCAACTTTCTTTGCCCCTTGGTCCTATTCTTCCTTCAAATCTCAGCTCAGAAATGCCTGGGAAGCCTTCTGGCCCATGCCTGTTGCTCCAGATGCAAACTGTACCTTAGGCCTTCACATCCTTGGGCACAGCCTCTATCATGGCCCTCTTTGGCTGAATCTTAAACTTTTGCTGCATTTGTTTCTCCAGGTATCTCCAGGAAGGCAGAGACCCAGACCCTGACATGTCGTAGGTGCTTAGAAAATGCTTGTTGAATGCACATTCCTCAGGGCCAAAGGTAGAACTGAGCAGAGTAGTTCCTGGCTTAAGTGATTATAATATCTACTTTACATAAATTACCTAAGAACAGTAGAGTCTGGAATTAAGAATGGTGCTAAATTGACATATGTACCTTGTGTGAGTAATGGCTTTTAAAATTGACTACATCATCTGAAAAACAGAAGAAGTACATTTTGTACATATTAGCATTTTATAAGCATTGCCATTTCAGCTTATAATTCTACTTCAGTCATTGGAATTATTTTATATGTCAAAAATCAAACAGATGTTCAAAGGGTGACCTGTCACTGTCTGAATTCGGAAAAATGGTAAAGGCTGTTCAAAACCAGCTTATGTGTCAATAAACATTGAAAGAGATACTCTTTTGATACTTAAAAACCAAACAAAATAAAGAGGCCATTCTTCCTAGAGGACAATTTGAGACACAGAGTCAGTCAGAAGCAAGGATGAAAAGGCTGGCTTCCTTCTTTATCCCCAGTTGGTACAGAGAGAAAGAAGATACTAGACATTTCTGACTTATGGAATTTCTCCTCTCCCATGGGTTCCTGCATTCATCTTTTCCAAAGCCCAATAAATTATAGAGATTTTTCTAGGACCTAAAGCAGAGCCTGACTGCCTAACTGATTGGAACATTCGTTGACTGGCTGACTCACATTCATTAAGCACCTATTATGTGCCAACAACCTAGGATAAATCTTAAATAGCATAAAGTTTCTTCTCTCCAAAACTTAAGGGTCTATGAGATGATGATTGGGCCAAAAAAACCCTTTAAATGTCACAGAGAGGTGTCTAGTCTTTAGGATCACCAGAAGCCACAGGTGATACTTGATATCTCTGCATACCCTTAATAGTCAAACTTAATGGCTATACTTGTAATATTTTCAGGTTTCAGGGACCTGGATTTAATGTTCAGATAGATTAAAATAATGTGGGTTATTTTTTCTGCATTCTGGGAAACTTCAATTTGCACTTAAAATAATACACTATTTTAAGTTTTTTTTTTTTTTTTTAAATTTGGCAGAATGGAAAACAAATATATACACACATAAGTTTTCAATGGTCCTAAACTTGAACATAGAGAATGAGCCATTTGGCAGATGGATCTGCTTTAGAGCAAACCATTTCTTCATACTAATTATACATATAATCAGATACACATGCAAACATACACACACAGATAGTTATTATTGATCTTAGATTAAAGGGTCTGAGAGCTGGAAAGGGCCTAAGTTCATGCAGCCCAACTCCTTCATTTATAAAACACACCACTACCACTAAAAATAATCATCATAATATAGCAGTCATTTTGAGCACCTTGTATGAGTGTGATGTCCACCAGGCTATAGTCTCCACAAAGGCAGGAACCAGCTTTGTTTACTGCTTTATGCTTAATGCCTACTTTGGTGCCTACACAAAGTTATGTACAGCCTACACTGCTGTATGCTTAGTGCCTAGCTTGGTGCCTACACTCAGCCATTCACAAGGCACAAATATGAGTGCCAGGCTCTGTACCAGATACTTCCCATACATCATTCCACTGAACCACCAAAACCACCCATGGTCAATATACCATCTTTATTTTGCAGATGAAGTAACAAAGCCAGGAGAGTATAGTAATGTGTTCAGGCTAATGGTTTATTGTTAATAGAAAAGAGCTAACTGATACAAGAACAGAAAACCACATACCGCATGTTCTCACTCATGAGTGGGTGTTGAACAATGAGAACACATGGATATGGCGGGGGAGCATCACACACCCAGGCCTGTCAGGGGGTGGAGGGTGGGGCTAGGGGAGGGATAGTGGGTTGAGGGGACTGGGAAGGGATAACATTAGGAGAAATACCGAACGTAGATGACAAGGGGATGGATGCAGCAAACCACCATGGCATGTGACATGTCACCTATGTGACATGTCACCTATGTGACAAACCTGCACTTTCTGCACATGTACCCCAGAACTTAAAGTATAATAATGAAAAAAAGAGCAAGGATGAAAATTCAGATCTCCTAACTTCCTACTCTAGGAGTCTTTCCATTGAATATATTACTGTTTCTGTGAGCATGTACTCTGGTGTGTGCTAAAGATCAAACTTGGATTAATGTCTATAAACAAGGTATGAATATCACCAAATTAATTAATGAAGGTCGTATTTACACTTCACCGAGTGTCAACTTGAGTTATTTGAAAGAAGATTGCCTCAATTTATTGCAATCAGTCATTGTTGCCCCTGATAGTCAACGAGCTTGAATTTCACAAGTCTATGTGAATTGCTGTCTTGCATTTCTTAGCAAAGGCTGAGCCTCAGTCAATATTTTTATAGGAGAACAGTTCTACCAAAGACTCTGGGTGTTACTTAAGCTAATAAATGACTATCCTTCAAAGCAGAATTACAGGCAATAACCTAATTAATGAAGGTGGTAACAGAGACTCTTTGTTTACAATGTCCCAGTTGCCCAAGTTTGGTCACTGGCTGGACTATCTGTGTCCCCAGTGATTTACGAATCCAAAGGAAAGTGGAGAAAACATAAAATTTATGTTTCTGCAATTTGAGGCATGAGCCTCTCTAGCATTTTGGAGCCCTACATTTCTGTGATGGGCTTTGATTCAATCCAGCCTGAATGAAAGACATTTCATCACCCCAGAATGCATTTCTTTATTTGCCTTGGATCTATGATTCTGTCAGTATTGAGAGAAAAGAAAAATCAATGTTGCACTATAAACCTCGGGCCGCCTCTGGCCAACGTGGTCAGCATGGTGTGAGCAAAGGAAATGGCAGGGGAAAAAATTGACCGCTCAGCAAGAGTGTGGCCAGTAACGGACACAGCTCAGGGCTAATAACAGCTTGCAATTACACATGGAAAGCCATAGCGTGTAGGGCATTCAGTGCGAGGGGGATGTAATACAATTTATTGAACCACCGGTTAGAGTTCTGCAGCTTCTCAATAAAAAAAGAACGTTAGGCCTGTATTCCTTAAAACACAGACTTATATGGTGCCGACAGGTGAAGGAGACTTGGAAAACTGGAAAGACTTGTCTTAGCTGGAGAATAATCAGAAGATGACTATAGCCCATTTGCATTTAAAATTATGCATCTAAACCGGGCACGGTGCTTCATGCCTATAATCCCAGCACTTTGGGAGGGAGAGGCAGGCAGATCACTTGAGGCTAGGAGTTCAAGACCAGCCTGGACAGAATGGTGAAACACCGTCTCTACAAAAAAAGAAAAAAAAAAAAAAAAAAAGAAAAATAAATCCCAGCTACCCAGGAGGCTTACGCTTAAGAATCACTTGAATCTGGGAGGCGGAGGTTGCAGTGAGCCGAGATGTTGCCACTGTACTCCAGCCTGGGTGACAGAGCAACACTTTTTTTTGTTTTTGTTTTTGTTTTTTTTTTAAATTAGTTATCTATCAATCAATCAGATTTGGTGCACACATAGAGTTTTCATATCTACTTATTCTCTTTCTCTCTCCATAAAATTCCAGTATAGGGATTTGTGTCTGACTATATGTAAAACCAAGTTAATAAACTTAGCAAATACACAGATGCCGAATGTATACATTTTGTGGTAAAACATCCAGGAACTCTCCATATTCAGTACCTAACTAGCAGCTTTGCTTATGCATTTTGCCCTGGTCATCCATTCTCTTAGCTCCCCAGTGAAGAGACCCTTTCCTTCTGGTCTTTAACAAATAGGGAATCAGAGAAACAGAAGTAAGAGTGATGAGCATGTTCTGACTAGCCTTTCAAGTCCTCTAAAGAAGTCAGAAGAACGTGGCTGTGAGCACTGAGCCTGCTAGTTCCTAACTTACTGGGCTTAAATGGGACTCATCTTCACTGGGTGTTGAATTCTCTTGCTGCAGAAGTTCCTCTATGGGTGTGAAAAGATGTCCAGGGTGACTGCTTCTCACTAGTTTTTCTAGTTTGGGTGTTCTGCAGATAACTCTGTGAGTGTCTCCAGGAACCTCAGAATCATTTTTTTGGGGACAATGCAGCAGATTTTTTTTTTTAGAACACCTTTGCAGCTGCTGAATGCATGCAGGCACAGGGGTCTCCTGGTTCTCAGAGTTTTCCACTACTTTCTTTTCTGTAAGTAGAAATTGTTGTGAACCAGGTGGAGCAAAGACATCTAGTTAATTGAATTTTTTTATTTTTTGAGACAGAGTTTCACTCTTGTTGCCCAGGCTGGAGTGCGATAGCACAATCTCAGCTCACTGTAACCTCTGCCTCCTGGGTTCAAGCGATTCTCCTGTCTCAGCCTCTTGAGTAGCTGGGATTATAGACATGTGCCACCACACCCAGCTAATTTTTTGTATTTTTAGTAGAGACGGGGTTTCTTCACCTTGGTCAGGCTGGCCTTGAACTCCCGACCTCAGGTGATCTGCCTGCCTCGGCCTCCCAAAGTGCTGGGATTACAGGTGTGAGCCACCACACCTGGCCTGAAATTTGTATGTAAACAATTTTTGTGCACTCATCCTGCCGGGGGAGATTTTAAGTAAAACACTGAGAAGACCTCATGCCTTCTGTTGCAAGGTGGTAAAGATAGCATTTACTGAAGGAGGTCTTTGTAGCCATTGAAAAGCTGTGTGCTAGGTGATGAGGAAAGCACCTTTTAAACATTCTTTCTCTTGCGATCTAGAATTTAAATTGATGCCAAGTCCGGGAGGGGTAGAATAGTGCTCCACTAATTGCTCAGGGAGGGGTTGGGTCCTTTGATCTTGGCAAATGTATTTATTACTTAGTTTGGCACATTTACCTAAGGCACAATATTGGCTTGGGCAAGCAGCAGGATTTCGGCTCTCGGGGAGGAGGGTGAGTATTAGTGAGCTGCCAGAGAGCCATCTTTGAACTCCACATTTGCTCTGGGTGATTAAAGGCCATATGAAATTAATGGAACCAAACTAGGTGATCTGTGAGCTCTCTGTCTCCCTCACAGCAAAGTCAAACGTGGGTGGGGAGAGAGCAGAGGGGAGGGAAGTGGAACTGGCAGTCCCTGTCCCAGAAAGTAGCCAAGCTAGGTTCCTATTGTCTGGTGACACACACAGCTACTCCTCGCTCTCCCCTCCTCAAAAGGAGCAAGACCCTTCCTTTCCTTGATTCTGTCCAGTATAATCAGTCTCACCCACCCACCCACACTCTTCTCTTCTAATTTCTCTCTTCTCTGCGGCACAAGACTTGTAGGGGTGTGCACACACACATGCACACACGCACAGCCTCACACACAGCCGCTGACCTGGAGGTGTTAGCCACTCTGCAGCTGCTGTTCTTCTCACATTAATCTATAGGAATCAATGGACATTTCATTAGAGTAATCAAGTGCGGATGCATCCTGCATTTATATTCTGTCCCCCCACCCCGCTGCTTTCACAGACTAATTGGTCCTACAGCCTAGAGTACATGGATATTTTTCCCTATAGATGAATGTCAAGAACGGTTTTTTACTGCTGGTTGAAATACCTATCAATACGGCGTCTGTATAAAAGCCTTCGCCCATCAAAGCCGCAGAGCTGTTGATAATACATTATGCACTCTTGGTTCTGATGCATCTCACTTCCTTTTTTACACCTTAGTGCACATCCATGCACCATTTATGTTTGTCTCATTCGAATAATTAACCAGCTTTGGGCTGCCTTTGTTTTAATGTTTAGCCCCAGAAACAATTTCTCCCTCTTTGTGTGTGTTGTCGACCATTGCAGGGCGGCTTGCATTAAGGAGCCAGAAAGGAAAGTGGCATGGCTTTCATTTGGGGGCTGCCTCTTCCAGCTCTGTCGCTTCCTATCTCACCATTAAATATACTTTTTCTTGCCAGGTGAAGGGTACAGAGAACATCTTTGTCCTGAGTAGACTTTTTTTGTGACTGTGGTTGATAAAGGAGACAGACAAAAGAGGTTCCTGTTTTGTCCACGGTAAACGTGTGGCCAGGCATGGTAATGGTCCGAGGCTGATGGGAACAGAAAGGTCAAACAGATAAAAGAGCCTCGGCTTTAAAATATGTGCACGACTAGAGGCAATGACCAAGCTGAGTACTGTGGCCTGGGACAATGACCGCAGGCTCTGTTTATCCCTGACCCCCATACCCAACCATGTCTGCCTGTGGCACAGCCAGGAAAACACTGGGAAAATTAAACATGGGAATAGATTCTTGGATAAATTTTCAGGCTTGGCTGACTTCTATAAAGTGGGGAGAGGATGGATTCGCAGATGAACCCTTTTCTGAGGCTTTTCTTTTCCCTAGCAAGGAAACTGAAGGAAGAGGTGTGGGTGTTCAGATAATGAGCTGGGTTGTCCCTGAGAGTAAAAGGAAGGTGTCAGGGTCAGTCATCTTTACTGCTATGTAGGGAATTGAGAGTAGAAGAAAAAGCCAGAGGGCTGAGTTCTAGCGAATGCTTTTGTTCCACTTAATCATCGTTCTCACTTAAATCTGTTTTCTCTGCAAAGCAAATTTGTGGAACTCTGGGAAGGTGGTGATTACCCACTGCATTCTTGCTTTGGCAGTGAGAGGTCACATGGTCTGTTTCCAGTCATTACAGTAGTAAGCCAAGGAATTTATGATTGATTCCCCTGCAGGGTAGACTCAAAAGTACCTGGGCTTTCTCCAGGTGTCGCCTTGGGCAAGTCACTGTGCAACCTTGAGCCTCTGTTACCTCATTTTTAAAATCGTGATAATGTTAATTCCCACCCTGAAGACTGTAGTGAAGATTGGAGTTCAAATATTCAGAAGTGTTTTATGAAATGAGAAATAATGCATGAACATAAAACATTATGATTATGATATAACATTTTCCTTCAACAATGCAAATATGCTCTTAGTAAACATGTATTTGTTCTGTACAAATTGCCATATGTCATGCTAGACATCTTTCAATCCACTTTCTGGTTTAATCCTCACTGCAACCCTGTGCATCACCCATATTTTGAAAATGAGAGGTGAAGTCATCCAGCTCCCATCATTTGCCTCTCAATTAAGAACTCTTTGTGTGACCCCTCAGGTGCCTCTTCACCACATGCTGGGGTGGTTGCTCCCGACCCTCCCCACTTCCTGCTTTGCATATGGAACCTGGCAGCTGCTGGGGCCGGAGGTGCTGTTGATGAACCTGCTGGTGAACTCTCAGTCTATAGTGGATCTCTGCTCTATGCATGTCTGCTCTGGGAGTGGGGTCAGCAGAAGACATAGTCTCATCATCCCAAATGGAAGCTGGAAATCTGCTATTAAGGAAGTTGGGTGCAATACATGATGGTTAAATAGGCTTTCATGGGCAGCCCTGATAATTTTTACTAGCAATGCTGTGTCCTTGGGAAATGCAAGTCCAAATCACTTTTCAAGGCGTATCCAGATTGTAACTTGAAGTCTGTACATACTTTAAATTAAAAGCAGAGAATGATTCAAATGGCTAGGGTTATGGGCTGACAGTTACCACCATGGTTGAAATAATGAGACTAGCAAGCATCCAGAAAGCTTTGTTTATAAGTTTTGGACCCAACAATGCCCTTTTAGTTTCTTTTCAAAGTTGTTTGCTATACTATCATGGCATTTGTGGGCTCTACCGATTAGAGCTGGGGCTTTCTCGGGGTCAACACAAAACCGCCTTGGCCATCTGTCCCTCAGATGAGCAAATGTGTATGTCTCTCCTGAGCTAACGGTGCATCTTGGGGCTTCTCTTATGCCTTCTTGTGCTGCTTTCATTTCCCAGTCCTGCAGACTTGGGCTCGGTATTAAGAGCTATGCACAAAGCTATTTCTGCAGATTGTGCAGATCTCATCCTGCCTCCAGTAGAAGTCTGTGGTTTGCAGAAGTAGAGGAAAATACTTCTCACTGGCTTGACCTTAGTGGGATTATGAAGGTGACAGTGAAGACCAGAAGTGACCTTCTGATGTGTAAAATCTCAAGCCTTGGATATTCACAGATGCCAGATCCACGGATTAATAAAGAAACAAGGTCTTGGGTGGTCTAGGTCCCAAACTTTCTGAAGTTGATGTCTCTGAAGGTAACCAAATTCTCCCTTACCTCATGACACTTGTGGCACCATATGAAGAAGATTCCTGGGTGAAAGATCATGAGGCTGCCCACATAAGAGTAGTGATGCAGTATAAACTGAATGGCTTACAGAGTTGGTCAGACAATCATGTGGATCCCTGATCCAGTGGTTCCAAGTCAGATGTGTAATTTTGTAACAAAGCCTCACTTTATGCATGAGTAAAGTGAAGATAATAATTGTATCTGTCTTACGTGGTGTTGTGAGGACTGAGCAGGATGGTATATGGAAGTAGTTAGCATTGTGTCCAGAATACTGCCTCAGTAAATACTGCCACTTATTATTGTTTGTAAGGTTTTATAAAGATTAAATGAGTTAACATATAAAGCATCTGGAATAACTCCTTGCACACAGTAGGCCCTTCTTAACTATTGGGAGTCCCCTACCCCCACCCCAAAGGAAAGATAAAGTAAAAAATTCTTACATCCATTTCTGCATGACCTTTCCCTTCCAAAATCCTTGTGGTTTGCCCAAGAGGGAAACACAAGACAATTCCTCATTTTCACTGACATCTGAGACAGATTTCCCTCCCTGAACCTTATTTTAATGTCTGTGCACTTAGCAATCTTGCTGCACTGTGTACATTGCCGAGATAGTTTCTTTGAGGAAAACTGAAGCCAGGGAAGATTCTGGGAATTGCATAGTGCTTGGGCACAAGAATTCCACGGGGCTTTCTCCTGCATTTTACCAGCAAACATCATTGGAACTCAGCTGATTCCTGAAGGCTGTGGGGTTTGTCTAATTTTCATCAGGAATTGGACTGAAAGTTGCTATGAAACTCTCAGTTCAGTGTCTGGCTTGTTTTCCTATGTGCACCGCTGGCAGCTTGACTTAGCAACATGGTGATTCATTTATTTGCTAACTCTCTTGAGCAACTATTGTCTGCTGTTATTCAGAAACAAATTCCAATTTATTACCGTGAATATTGAGGAGGAGATGAAAATATAGGAAGATATTTGGAGGATAAAATGTGAGGGAGAAACTCTAGTTCTGGTGGCTCAGAGAGCAACACAATAAAATGGAGAGAGCTGCCTTGGTGGGAGCTGGGAGGGGAGCTGGAAGGGGCTTTTGCAGGAACAAATTCTGCAAAGGAGTTATTACAGAGGAGGCAGCAGAGCAGAGAGGCGAAGAGATGGGAGGCGGGAGCACACTGAGTTGCTGTTTGCCAATGGAAAGGGGAAGGAATAGACAATGCTGAGAGCCAGGCTACGTGAGAAGCACCTTCTCCTGTACTTGACCCTGAACTGAGCACACACAACTATTGCTGCCCATGTTACATGTCTTCTCTGAACCCTCCATTTTTGCTCCTTATAGTAATAAGCAAAGATATCTTGTAAATGTTAGATCTATTCCTAAACTTGGTCACAAATCCTTATAGTAGAAGCTATTGGTGTCCCGCTCACACCCCCTCCACACTCAAGTTCTAAAAAGGCTGATGGCTTCCTGCTGCAAGTGCCTGGGACCCTCTGTCTGAGGCAGGCTGCCTGTGGCTACAGGAGTGTGCTTTGCTGCCACACAAGCAGGCCAGGAGTGCTGGGAGTCAGCACCCTGCTTGTATAGCCCTTGGCCAATGATGAATGGGAGTTGGTGAACGTACATCCCAGCACCCTCACCTTGTATGATGTTCTGGCCCTGAGGAATTTCTCACTATCTCCCAGAAGTCCTCAGTGGGGCTGAGCCTCAGTTGCCCTCGGCAGCAATCTGTGTTCACTAATGCCTTCTGTATGCCATTCATCTCCTTCCTTTTTCACTTCTCCTCTCCTCTACCACTGCTTCCTGGCTTCTCCTGACAAATAAACCATTTGTACTCCAGTCTTTGTCTTGGAACGTTTCTGGAAAAACCAAACAGAAAACAGCCCCTATCTACAAACTTTTGTTCATTCGTTCATTCATTCATTCATTCATTCATTTCTTGTTTAGTGACATCTCACTATGTCAGGCTCTGTGCTACCTGCTGAACTGGAAAGTTTCACTTTCTTCTTCTTGTATCTATCCCCTCCCTCCACCTCCGTCATCACCGTTACTGCCCCACAGGACCTGGAAGAGAACCCAGCTCACAGGAAGTGCTCAATAAACACCTGCTAAATGAAAAGAAATGAATGCCTCTGTGGAATAGCACTGCAGACTTTCTGAATTCTGAATTCAGGATTAGAGGACTTTGGAATTATTCTCAGTCATGTTGTTTTCCCACTGTGTGACCTTGAACAAGATGCTTTGCCTATGTGGATGTCATATTTCTCATTAAAAAAGAGACATAGGGTTTGAATGACATGATTTCTAAAGTTTCATCCAGGTAGGAGTCATGTATACAGTCATGGAGTATACATGGCCATTCTCAAACATGTGTGTCTTTGTCCTCTTGAATAGAAATTCTAGAGTGTGTTTGTGCCTCTGGCTGAACTCAGATCCTTCATTCTGCAGCAAAATCTATTAGAGCAAAGAAAGTAGAAAACATAATCCAATAACATTTGGTTTGCAAACTGAATATTCACATGGCATTGCTGTGGTGTTACACATTTCTGTTTTTCTGATTAGGGTCATGAACTGGAAGTTCATATAAGCTGAATGCATCACTGGAGCCTCTCTTGCCAGGAAGAATGAAAACACATCCTGGCTAAAACCCCAGCCATGTTTTTTTATTATTTGTCCCTAGCAAAGGTGATTGTGAACAACGAGATGGATTGATGTCCTGGAAAGTGATGAGGGAGATCGGGGCCCAGCTTCACACATCGCAGCCAGTGTCCTCCACTCTGACCTGGAGGGCACCACCTTGCAGTGTGAGGGGGCTCAGGCGCCACATCCTTGGCTTCTCGTTTGAAACTGACAATGAGGTGACATGGGCAACTGTCCACATGGAACAGGACAGAGACCATCAACTCATTCCACATGGGCCACCAGACAGCACCTAGAGGTAATAACATTCTGTCAGTAGTGACCTGGGTTGGATTCAAATCAGTGATTTAGGGGTGAAAGGCACTGGATTCTATTATGAAGTGCCCTTAGCTATCTAGGGTCTGAAAAACCATTCCTTTACCACAGTCAATGATAGAATCTAAAAAAGTCAGTCTAGTTGTTTCTTCCTTTTTTCCTTTAAAAAAAGTGAATACAACTTTGGATTGATCTAAGAATGACTCCACCAGTAGAACATGGTGGAGAAGATTAGTTAATATGCTTCAACTAAGTATACTGTATGAATGCCCGTAACACACATCTACGTTGTCTGCTTTTTTCCTTCCTTTTTCCCCTTCTTCCTTCTTTTCTGCCTTTGTTCCTCCTTAGTATAGAGTTTTTTGAGTTTTCTGAGCTAAATATAGGTACAGATTGTTATTTGAAACAACTTTCTTTTATTAAGACCAAATTAATGACTCCCCAACAAGACACACCTCGGTTTTCAGGGGCTTACTATGGCCTCTCAAGGAATAAGGTGACTGTTACACATAGTCAGGCTAACAGAAGAAACACTACTTCCAGGTTGGGCCCTCAAAGATGTTTGGCCCAACCCGGGGTGAAGAGTTTGACAAACCTTAAGCCTGTGGGGTGAGAGTGAGAGATTGTTCCCCACATCTGTGTGTTTACACCATTAGTTAGAATGAAATGCGTGCTTTGCAAACAAAATGCTTCCTAAAGGTCAAGGGGTTCATTTTTCTTCCACCAGTTTGCATTTCTTTATTCTCCCCTGTCCATTTGAATCTAATCTTGTAACTAATGACATGATCTTGGAAACAAATGAACGATTCAGCTAGGACTGCTTATAAATTAAGATAAAATAACTAGAAAAGCTGTGGTTCTCTCTTAAAGACCAGAAACTAGAATGGTGATAATGTTTTAAACTGTTCATTAGGGCTTTGTATTTCTTTGTTCTTAAACCGTACAATCCCTTTAATCTGAAGATTTCAAAGTTTTTCTAAGGCTTCCACTGCCTTCTGCAAGGTGCTGTACAGTAAATGGTAATGAACACTCTCACTTTTCAGATGAATGTGGTGGAGTTTGGGGTGAAAGCTTGCTCTCACTCTCAGCTCTTCATCCTCCTTATTTCTCCAGGGTCACGTTTTCATAGAGCTTCTGGATCAAATATTATACTCAAGATAATTTCAAAGTCAGCCCTCTTCTTGGCTGTGCAGAAAAAACTTCAGCCACGATGGGACAATCCTGGGGACACAGCACTGAGCAGAGAAATTGGCAACCTCCAACAGGGTAGGATGTTTAGGGATGTCAGAAAGGCTCACATGACCCTACATCCGTCCATGATCAAGGCCTGAAATTCTGTGTAGAGTTTCATCTCTTTAATATTGATCCCTGTTAAAATATAACTGAACCCAAGAGGACTGTCATATATTTTAGTGAGAATGGTCTAACAGAACACAACTGGGGGAGTGGGAATGGGGGTGGGGAAGGAACTCATCTGGACATCAGCTGAAAGAGGGGACAGAGGATAAAGGCTCTGGAAACCTCTCGGGCCAAAGAGAAATGTTACCTACTTTGCAGTTTTGCCCAAATAGGATTAAGGTCAATTGCCCCTGCCTTCATGGTCTGGCACATCAGTGTTTTATGGTTCTCAAGCTACTGCATAGGTACTTCTAGAACACTCCTCTGGGTTTCTCCGTCTACTGATTTAACCTAGTTAACAAAGTATTTTACATGTGAAATGCTTGGCTAAAGCTCAGCTCTCTCTGCAAATGTGTAAAGATATTTCAAAGAGCCGAGAAAGATTGAACAGCAGCACTCAGAGAAGCCCTTGAATAATAGAGCATGGCTGTTATTTTGGCAGAGACTAGAGAGAAGGCATTTGTGGTTGGAAGCTATTTGTAGATGGGAATTCACTGAGGCTATTTGTGTGAGACGAATCTACAGTGGGGTGCATACCCTTTCCATCCTTTACTTACTCTTCCTTTTCCTCATTTATATAGTATGCATAATTCACAAAGCATATACGGTCATTATTTTATTTGAGCTACACAGCTTCTGTATCAAAAAATCTAAAGAGATTTAAGAAACAAATAAACATTCCTTTCCTTCTTGCTTTGTTCATCCCACAAAGAGACCTGATCTATCCGTTCAGAGCCAAATGGATGTAATTAGGTGAAGAATCGCTTTCTCTCTGTATCTGAGCAAATATGTTTTGCAGTGCACCAATTTCTCAAGGGCAGTGGGCTGGGACGGCCAGTGACTGCTGGGGGATGGCTGCTGACCTTCAGGCCAGGCCGACTTTAATTTGCAGAACACTGCTGGTCCCAGGAGGCTCTTCAGGCCAGGCCACACAATCAACCCGAACCGGCAGCCTGCTGCTGCCCAGATGCACCCACCACCCTGCAGGACACGAAGACGTAGCTAACTAGACATAGCTGCTGCACAGACTTTGGAATTATGAATTGAGAAATTAAGCATCATCAGAATTCAGCCCTTTATGCAGGAGCCAAGAAACCTTGTTGTCTCAGTGGTGCCTCTTTCCAACTGCATTATTTAACAGGAGAGTCTCTGTAGATGTTGCATCCACATGCCAAGTTTTGATTTCATGTCCTGTGTGCTTATTTCAAAAAGTGATGCTTAAAGGGAACATGACAATTAGATCTAAAGTATGTGAATGGCCTGAAAAAGAAATACTGGCTTAACATAATGATGTTTATCTGGGGGTTGCAAAATTTTTGGATATGGGAGACTCCTGCCACCTCTAGATGAGAAAGAAACTGAAACGTCTCCCAGCTGATCTGATTATCACAGTCAACTTAATGACCTGGCCGGGTTGCCACATGATCAGTCCAGTTGATTGTTGCATAGCAGATTGACTGGGCAGGGATGAATTCAGTTCTGGCACCGCCACTGCCTTTGTGTGTACGCTTCCTTGTGTGTGCATATGGGTTTGCTTGCATGTGAAAAAGTGTGTGTACTCTGGTGCTAAAATGTTCTCAACTCAGAAAAATGAAAGACAGATAGCCATTGAGGACTTTAAAGTTTGTGTGCCAATTTAAGCCATATAATATTTAGACAATGTAAATGTCAGGGAGGAAAAACTGTAATTATTGTTGTTACATACGGGCATTTAGATTAAATGTCAATGAAATATTAACCACCAAATGTTGTTAGATGGGGATTGGAGAAAGAAAACTATCTTGAATGTACACTACATATAGAAAATAACAGGAATGTAAATAAAAGGGCAGTGTATGATTTTGGATGGGCATGGTGTCAAACAGAAAAGATGATGATATTCTTTGTATTCTTGGCAGTTTATACCTGACTTCCTTTAGCACTATGACACTAAACAACCCCAAAAACTGAAAACCAAAAACTGTTGGTATGTCTGTCTTTCTACTAGATGTTGAGAGTACTGGAGCCAAGAGCAGTGTCTTCTTTTTATTCTTTATAATGATCATAATCATTAACAGAGCACCTGCTATTACCAGGCACCCTTCTACGGATAACCCATTTGACTCTCATAACAACCCTAAGAGATAGGTACTATTATTAAGTCCATTACACAGCTGAGGAAAATAAAGCACAGAGAGGTTGAACAACTTGCTCAAGATCACAGAGCTTTTTCATGGTAGATCCAGGATTCAGGTGCAGACAGCCTGGCTCCAGAGTGTTCTGAAACACTCTATTGTCTTATTCTTCGCAGTACTTACACTGTAAATGGTGTGTGCTTCATAATGTTACTGAATGAAGGTGTCAGCCAGTAAAGCTCAGCTTGTACCTTTACAACTTTAAACATTAAGATATAGGAATAGTTAAGCAGTCTGATTTTCAGTCTCAGAGTGTTCTCACCTTCAGGGATATGTGGAAAGTCCATGGAGGCCAGAATGACAATTTTGTGAGTATAAGCTCATAACATTTGCCTTAAAGGTGTTTAATAAGTAATGATTACTTTTCTGCTGCTTCTTGTCTTTCTTAATTTGTGCTTTGGTTTTCAGAGATTTGACGTGGTTTGTAAAACAAATACAATTAAAAATTAAAATTACACCAAATATGAATACTAAGGAATATGAAGAGAAAGTGAAAGGGCACAAACATGCAGATCTTCGAGTTCTACTAAAATACCATACTTGCTCACTGAAGTTGACACGGAGTTTCCTGGTAGCCAAAGCAGAGGTATATGAGTTACATGTCACATTGCCTGCGAGACAGTACAGAGGGTGGGGAAGGAGGGACACACTTGTCCCCAGAGGAAAAAACCTTTATCTTACTCCATGTCTCAAAGGTAGTTCTCATCTTTATTAACATACGAAGGCCATTGAGTGATTAAATAGATAATATCCTTAATAACCTTATAAAAATGTAATACATTTAATAAATTTATTTTCCATAAGCATGTCTTTATTTAAACCCGGGGCAAAGGCCACAGCACCATTCAGTGAAAGCACTTCTTTAAGAGGCCGAGAACGTAAGAAAGGCAAATTTTAGATAGCGTGTCTTGATCACAGGATACAGTCCGGAATCGTTAAATTAATGGTTAAGTGCCCTGTTCATCCAGTAGAGGTGGTACAATACTAAAAGAGTAGTAAGCCCAATGTCTGATGATTTCACTTGTCCTAAAAATTTAGTGATTGGAAGTTCACAGTTATATGCTTTGGCAGGAGCCTAGTGTGCATGTATTCTGAGTTGCTGATAAAGGGATAATTCAAATGTTTAAAGTTCAGCTGAGCAGATGGTAGATCTATCTTTTCTATGAACATTAGCCTATTCCAATGCTCAAATAACTGAGCTGTCTTCAGACTCTACATGGAGTGCTGTGATGATGATGGCTAAGCCAAGATTCTAATTGGAAAGAAAAAAATTGAATTACTTATGGCCTCTCCTGTTGAGTTTACATTGACGTATTCACTCTCCCTTTTCAACAGAACTCTTTTTTGGCCCTTATCTTAAGTTGCTATCTTATCAGGAATAAACACCATTTAATAATTTAATTTATTTTTCATTTTATTTATAATTGACACATAATAATTATATATGTTTATGGGATACACTGTGACTTTTCAATACATGTAGACATTGTATAATGATCAAATCAAGGTAGTTAGCTTGTCTGTCACCTCAAACCTTTATCATCTCTTTGTGGTGATAACTTTTAAGATCTTCTTTTTATAAGCTATTTTGAAATATACAGTACATTGTTATTAGCTGTAGTCACTCCACTGTATTGTAAATACCAGACATTATCCCTTTGTTGGATGCATGGTTGCAAATATTTTCTATCATTCTGTAGGTTGTTTCTTAACTCTGTTGATTGTTTCCTTTGTTGTGCTGAAGCTTTTTCATTTGATGTAATCCCATTTGTCTGTTTTTCCTTTTGTTGCCTGTGCTTTTGAGGTCCTATCCAAAAAAATCCTTGCTGAGACCAATGTAATGAAGCATTTCCCCTGTGTTTTCTTCAAATTGTTTTTTAGTTTTGTATCTTATACTTGGGTCTTTAATCCAAGAGTTTGAGTTGTATTTGTATAAGATGAGAGATTCTTCTGCATGTGGAGACCCAGTTTTCCCAGTAGCGTTTATTGAAAGGATTGTCTTTTCCCCAGTGTGCGTCTTTGACACTTTGTTGAAAATAGGTTGGCTGTAAATACACGGATTTATTTTGGAGTTCCCTATTCTGTTCCACTGGTCTATGTGTCCATGTCTGTTTTAATGCCAGTATCATATGTGTTGGTTACTATAGCTTTGTGTGTATACACGTATACATTTACATATAAAATGCGTGTTATATGTAAAGGTATAAAAATATATGATATAAATATATATTTATGTTTGATATAAATATATGCATATATATTTTTTGAGACAGGTCCTTGCTCTGTTGTCTAGGCTGGAGTATAGTGGTGTCATCATGGCTAACTGCAGCCTTGACCTCCCAGGCTCAAGTGATTTTCCCACCTTAGCCTCCTGAGTAGATGGGACTACAGGTGTGTGATACCACATTCAGCTAATATTTTTGTGTATCTTTTGTAGAGATAGGATTTTGCCATGTTTCCCAGGCCGGTCTCAAATGCCCGGGCTCAAGCAAACTGCCCACATCAACCTCCTGAAATGCGGGGATTACAGGCCACTGTGTGTCTAGCCTGTACTGTATTTTGAAATCAGGTAGTGTGATGCCTCCAACTTTACTCATTTTATTCCAGATTGCTGTGGCTATTTGGGATCTTTTGTAGTTCTACAAAAATTTTAGAATTGATTTTTCTATTTCTGTGAGGAATGTCATTAACATTCTGATAGGGATTGTGTTGAATCTGTAGATTGCTCAGGGTAGTATGGACATTTTAATGATATTAGTTCTTCTAATCCATTAACATAGAATATCTTTCCTTTCTTTGTGTCTTCTTCAATTTCTTTTTTTTCATTTTAAGAAGTTCATATTTACTCTGATACCAAAACCAGACAAAGAGAGCACACACAAAAAAGGAGGAAACTGCAAACCAATACCATAAATAAAGATACAAAATCTTTAACAAAATATTAACAGATAGAATTAGTATATAAGAAATACACAACATGATAAAGTGGGGTTTATTTCAAGGATGCATAGCTGGTTTTCTTCTTTTAATTTTTATTTTAAATTCAGGAGTGCAAGCACAGGTTTGTTACATAGGTAATCTTGTGTCATGGGGATTTGTTATACAGATTATTTTGTCACTTACATATTAAAAAGAGTATCCATTAGTTATTTTTCCTAATTGTCTCCCTCTTCCCACCCTCACCCTCTTTTAGACTCCAGTGTGTGTTGTTTCCGTCTATGTGTTCATATATTCTCATCATTTAGCTCCCACTTATTTATTTATTTATTTTTTGCAGTTTCCAAATTTTATTTCTCAAAATCAAGGGGTTCCCACAAAGTGAGATGGGGGAAGGAAGAGAGGAAAGGAGGGTCAGATGTATATTCTGGTGGTTTACTTCCTAATTTCAATCTTAGTTGCTCTGCTTTTAGCTTTTTTATTTTATTTATATATATATAAAATGTATATATTTAATAAAATAAAAAATATATTTTATTGCATTTTAGGTTTTGGGATACATGTGAAGAACATGCAAGATTGCTGCATAGGTACATACACGGCAAAGTGGTTTGCTACCTTCCTCCCCATGACCTATATCTGGCATTTCTCCCCATGTTATCTCTCCTCAACCCCCCACCTCCCACTGTCCCTCCCCTAGTTGACCCCCACAGACCCCAGTGTGTGATGCTCCCCTCCCTGTGTCCATGTGTTCTCATCATTCAACACCTGCCTATGAGTGAGAACATGGGATGTTTGATTTTCTGTTCTTGTGTCAGTTTGCTGAGAATGATGTTTTCCAGGTTCATCCATGTCCCTACAAAGGACACGAACTCATCGTTTTTGATGGCTGCATAGTATTCCATGGGGTATATGTGCCACATTTTCCCTGTCCAGTCTATCATCGATAGCTCCCACTTACAAGTGAGAACATGCGGTATTTGGTTTTATGTTTTTGCACTAGTTTGCTAAGGATAATGGCTCCCAGCTCCAACCGTGTCCCTGCAAAGAACATGATGTCATTCTTTTTTATGGCTGTAGAGTATTCTATGGTGTATATGTACCACATTTTCTTCATCCATTCTACCATTGGTGGGCTTTAGGTTCCATGCCTTTGTTATTATGAATAGTGCTACAATGAACATATGCATGCACCTGTCTTTATAATAGAACAATTTATAGTCCTTTGTTTATATAAATTCCTCAGTTTATATACCCAGTGATATGGTTTGACTCTGTGTCTCTGCTCAAATCTCAACTTGAATTATAATCCCTTCATTGAGGGAGGGACCTGGTGGGAGGTGATTGGATCATGAAGGTACTTTCTCCCATGCTGTTCTTGTGGTAGTGATAGAGTTCTCATGAGATCTGATGGTGTTAAAAGTGGCAGTTTCCCATGTGTTCTCTCTCTTCTGCTGCCTTGTTTAGAAGGTACTTGCTTCTCCTTCACCTTCTGCCATGATTGGAAGTTTCCTGAGGCCTCCCTAGCCATGCAAAACTGAGTTAATTAAACCTTTTTTATTTGTAAAGTATTCAGTCTCAGGTATTTCTTTATACCAGTGTGGAAATGGACTAATTCATCCAGTGATGAGACTGGTGGGTGGAATGATGTTTGTTTTTAGGTCTTTGAGGCCTCAATTGCCACACTGTCTTCCACAATGGCTGAACTAATTTATACTTCCACAAACAGTATATAAGCATTCCTTTTTCTCCACAACTTCTCCAGCATCTGTTATGTTTTGACTTTTAATAGTAGCCATTCTGACTGGTATGAAATGGCATCTCACTGTGGTTTTGATTTGCATTTCTCTAATAATCAGTAATGTTGAGTTTTGTTTCATATATTTGTTAGCTGTATGTATGTCTTCTTTTGAGAAGTGTCTGTTGATGTCCTTTGCCCACTTTTTAATGGGGTTGTTTGCTTTTATCTCGTAAGTTTGTTTAATTTCCTTATAGGTGTTGGATATTAGCCCTTGGTTGAATGCATACTTTGTAAAAATTTTCTTTCATTCTGTAGGCTGTCTGTTTACTCTGTTGATAGTTTCTTTCGTTGTGCAGAAGCTCTTTAATTAGATCCCATTTGTCAATTTTTGTTTTTATTGCAATTGCTTTTGGTGTCTTTGTCATAAAATCTTTGCCCATGCCTATGTCCTGAATGGTATTACCTAGATTGCCTTTCAGGGTTTTTATAGTTTAGCGTTTTACATTTAAGTCTTTAATTAATCTTGAGTTAATTTTTGTGTATGATGTAAGGAGGGGGTCTAGTTTCCATCTTCTGCTTATGGCTAGCTAGTGATCCCAGTACCATTTATTGAATAGCAAATCCTTTTCCTGTTGTTTGTTTTTGTCAGGTTTGTTAAAGATCAGATAGCTGTAGGTGTGCAGTCATATTTCTGGGTTCTCTATTCTGTTCCATTGGTCTATGTGTCAGTTCTTATAGCAGTACCATGCTGTTTTGGATGCTGTAACCGTGTAGATTAGTTTGAAGTCGGATAGCATTATGCCTTCAGCTTTGTCCTATTTGCTTAGGATTGCCTTGGCTATATGGGCTCTTGTTTGGTTCCATATGAATCTTAAAATAGTTGTTCTAGTTCTGTGAAGAATGTCAGCGGTAGTTTAATGGGAATAGCATTGAATCTATAAATTGCTTTGGGCAGTATGGCCATTTTTATGATATTACTTCTTTCCATCCATGAGCATGGAATGTTTTTCCATTTGTTTATGTCATCTCTGATTTCCTGGAGCAGTGGTTTGTAGTTATCCTTGTAGAGATTTTTCACCTCCCTAGTTAGCTTTATTCCTAGATATTTTATTCTTTTTGTGGCAATTGTAAATGGGAGTTTGTTCATGATTTGGCTCTCTGCTTGACTGTTGTTGGTGTATAGGAATGCTTGTGATTTTTGCACATTGATTTTGTATCCTGAGACTTTGCTGAAGTTGCTTATCAGCTTAAGAAGCTTTTGGGCTGAGATGATGAGTTTTCAAGATAGGGGATCATGTCATCTTCAAACAGGGTAGTTTGACTTCCTCTTTTCCTATTTGAATACCCTTTATTTCTTTCTCTTGCCCTATTGACCTGGTCAGAACTTCTAATGCTATGTTGAATAGGAGTGGTGAGATAGGAGATCCTTCTCTTGTGCTGGTTTTCAAGGGGAATGATTCTAGCTTTTGCCCTTTTCAGTATGATGTTGGCTGTGGGTTTGTCATAGATGGCTCTTATTATTTTTCTTCAGTACCTAGTTAATTGAAAGTTTTTATCATGAAGGGATACTGAATTTCATTGAAAGCCTTTTCTGCATCTAATGAGATAATCATGTGGTTTTTGTCTTTAGTTCCGTTTATGCAAGAAATCCCATTTACGGATTTGCATATGTTGAACCAACCTTGCGTCCTGGGATGAAGCCTACTCGATTGTGGTGGATAAGCTTTTTGATGTGCTGCTTGATTTGGTTTGCCAGTATTTGGTTGAGGATTTTTCCATCAATGTTCATCAAGAATATTGGCCTGAAGTTTTCTTTCTTCATCGTATCTTTGCCAGGTTTTGTTATCAGGATGTTGCTGGCCTCATAGAATGAGTTAGGGAGGAGTCCTTTTTTTTTTTGATTTTTTGGAATAGTTTCAGTAGAAATGACAGCAGCTCTTCTTTGTACATGTGGTAGATTCTTCTGTGAATTCATCTGGTCATGGGCTTTTTTTTTTTTTTTTGGTTGGTAGGCTATTTATTACTGCCGCAATTTAAGCAATCATTATTGGTGTGTTCAGGGAATCAATTACTTCCTGATTTAGTCTTGGGAAGGTGTATGTGTCTGTGTGTCCAGTAATTTATCTATTTCTTCTCTATTTTTTAAATTAGGTGTTCATAATATTCTCTGATGGTTGTTTGTATTTCTGTGGGGTCAGTGGTAATATCTCCCTTATTGTTTCTGATTGTATTTATTTGAATCTTCTTTCTTCTTTACTAGTCTAGCAGTTTATTTTATTAATTTTTTCAAAAAATAAGCTCCTAGATTTGTTAATCTTTTGAATGGCTTTTCATGTCTCTGTCTCCTTTAGTTCAGCTCTGATTTTGGGTATTTCTTGTCTTCTGCTGGTTTTGGGATTTGTTTGCTCTTGGTTCTCCAGCTCTTTTAATTGTGATGTTAGGTTGTTAAGTTGAAATTTTTCTAGTTTTTGATGTGGACATTTAGTGCTATACATTTCCGTCTGAGTATTGCTTTAGCTGTGTCCCAGAGATTCTAATATGTTGGATCTTTATTTTCGTTAGTTTCAAAGAACTTCTTGATTTCTGCCTTAATTTTGTTATTTACCCAAAAGTCATTCAGGAGCAGGTTATTCGATTTCTGTGTAATTGTATGATTTTGAGTGAGTTTCTTAACCTTGAGTTTTAATTTGATTGTGCTGTGGTCCAAGAGACTGTTATGATTTCAGTTCTTTTGCATTTGCTGAGGAATGTTTTACTTCTGATTATGTGATCGATCTTAGAGTAAGTGCCATATGGAAACAAGAAGAATGTATATTCTACTGTTTTTTGGTGGAAAGTTCTGTAGTATTTATCAGGTTTGTTTGATCCAGTGCTAAGTTCAAGTCCTGAATATCTTTGTTAATTTTCTGTCTCAATGATCTAATGTTGTCATTGGGCTGCTAAAGTCTTCCCCTATTATTATATGGAAGACTGTGTCTCTTTGAAGGTCTCTAAACACTTGCTTTATGAATCTGGGTACTTCTGTGTTGGTTACATATATAGTTAGGATAGTTAGCTCTTCTTGTTGAGTTGAACTCTTTACCATTATGTAATGCCCTTTTTTGTCTTTTTTGATCTTTGTAGATTTAAAGTCTGCTTTGTAAGAAACTGGGATTGCAACCCCTGATTTTTTCTGTTTTCCATTTGCTTGGTAGATTTTCCTCCATCGCTTTACTTTGAGCCTATATGTGTCTTTGCATGTGAGATGGGTCTCTTGAATACAGCATACAAATGGTTCCTGGTTCTTTATCCAGCTTGCCACTCTGTCTTTTAATTAGGGCATTTAACTCATTTATATTTAAGATTATTATTGATATGTCTGGATTTTATCCTGTCACTATGATGTTAGCTGGTTAGTTTGAAGACTTGTTTATGTGGTTTCTTTATAGTGTCACTGGTCTGTGTACTTCATTGTGTTTTTATGGTAGCTGGTAACAATGTTTCCTTTTTACATTTAGTAGTATCTTCAGGAGGTCTTGTAAGGCAAGTCTGGGGATAACAGATTTCCTCAGCGTTTTCTTGTCTGATAAAAATCTTATTTATCTTTCACTGATGAAGCTTAGTTTGGTTGCATGTGAGATTCTGGGTTAGAAAGTCTTTTCTTTAAGAATGTTGAATATGTGCCCCCAATCTCATCTGTATTGTAGGGTTTCTGCTGAGATGTCTGCTTTTCGTCTGATGGGCTTCCATTTGTAGGTGACCTGGTCTTTCTCTTTTTTTAAGACCTGTGCTCTTAATATTTTTTTCCTCCATTTCAACCTTAGAGAATCTGATGATTATGTGTCTTGGGGTTGATCTTCTCATGGAGTATCTTACTGGGGTTCTTTGCATTTCCTGAATTTGAATGTTGGCCTCATTGGCTAGTTTGGGGAAATTCTCATGGATGATATCCTGAAATATGTTGTACAAATTGGTTCAGCTCTCCCTATCTTTCTGAGTTACACCAGTCAGTCATAGATTCAGATTATTTATATTATCCCAAATTTCTTGAAGCTTTTGTTCATTCTTTTTCAGTCTTTTTTTTCTCTATTCTTCTCTGCCTATCTTATTTCAGAAAACCAGTCTTCAAGCTCTGAGACTTGTTCCTCTACTTAGTCTATTTTGCTATTAATGCTTGTCATTGCATTATGAAATTCTTGTAGTATGTTTTTCAGCTCTGTCAGGTCAGTTACATTCTTCTCTGTACTGGCTACTTTGTCTGTCAGCTTCTGCAGTGTTTTATCATGATTTTTAGCTTCCTTGCTTTGGATTACAACATTCTCTTGTAGCTCAGTGAACTTTGTACCTATTCATGTTCTGAATTACACTTTTGCCATTTCAGCCATCTCAGCCTCAGCTGGGTTCCAAACTGTTGTTTTGATAATAGCCATTTTTTATACACAATGAGATACCATCTTATTCCAGTTTAAATGACTATTACAAAAAAGACAAAAGTAACACATTTTGTGTGTTTTCAGAATCTCTATTTCATCATTTTTGCTCTGATTTTTATTTCATCCCTTCAACTATTTTTGGGTTTAGTTTATTCTTACTTTTTTAGTTTCTTGAGATGAAACATTAGGTTATTTGTTTGAGATCTTTCTACTTTTCTGATGTAGGCATTTATTGTTATAAACTATCCTTATAGAATGCTTTTTCTGTAGGTTTTGGTATGATGTGGGTTGCAAAGATTTAACTTAAGCCTTATGCTTTCCAGAGTCCTGGATTAAGCAACTATGTCTAAATAAATAGTCTGTGGTGGGGTGGGAGTGAAATGAGGAGAGATGGTTATGGGTTTGGAGCTAGTTACTAATAAAATATAAACTGTATTCAAACAGCCATTGATTCTCTCTATAAGGAACTCTTGGGGCACAATTGAGCCCACCTGTCAGTCATTTTACACATAACCAGTTGGTTCTAAGTTGAAACCAGTTAAAACTTAGTTCCAAAGAAAAGTAAATGGTTACATCAGTTTGGTTCTCTTTATAAAAATGATACTTGTATTCTCTATGGTAAACCTTTTGCATAGGCATAATCATTTTAATCCTCTTCAGAGCATATCTGGCTACTTCTTGGGGAATCCATAGACATGGGTTTTAATTTATTTTCCTTTTTGCATTTTATCCTAAATACTTGACTGCATTTAATTCCAGGTCATGACATATCTTTCCTAGGTCTATGGGCATATCTATATTGCTTTCCAAAGTGAAAGTCCCATATGAAATGGGATGAAACTTTAGGCTACTGACTCAGAGTTTCCTGGAAGACATGTATGTTTCCCCCACTCATCTTGGGAAGGCCAAAATAAAATAGATCTCTGCAGTAAGTTGCTTAGACTGTCACCAGATAAAACAATTTCTTCTATATTAATGCATTTCCATGTGCTAACATGTCTAATTAATGTAGGGAATGGGGAGGTTGGCTAAAAATTAAGTTTGAGGGTAATTATTGAAACAAAACCACCGATAGTAAATGGATAATTACTATTTTTTGCTGTGGACATTAGCTGGCCATATCCTAAGATCTGGATACAAATGACTATGGTAATTCTTACATTAGAAGATAT
This sequence comes from Plecturocebus donacophilus, assembly GCA_004027715.1. Taxonomy (NCBI): domain Eukaryota; kingdom Metazoa; phylum Chordata; class Mammalia; order Primates; family Pitheciidae; genus Plecturocebus; species Plecturocebus donacophilus. The sequence continues at coordinate 80,554 of PVKP010001742.1, forward strand.
GCTTTTTTCATATCAAATTCAAAGGGAAGAAACTTGCAATACAGAGAGTTCAGGAAGGTCATATAGAGTAATACATTTTACTAAGATTGTTGAAAGTGTAGGGCTTGAAGTCAACAAAGCTGAATTGGAACCCAAGTGCCACTATTTATTAGCTGCATATCCTTGGATGTATTAATCTTTTTGATTCTGCATCATTACTGTCAAGTTAGGATAATCATGTGTAAAATTTGTGAGGACTAAATGAGATAATGTATGTAATGCATTCAATATAGCAAATGATGTTTAGTAGCTACCCCAAAACTGATGGCAAATGTTATTTCCCATGGCATATTTAAAAGGCACAATTATTTATCTGTCCTTTGATCTATACTATATTAAAAGTGTGGGGCAGGTTGGGCATAGTTGCTCATGCCTGTAGTCCCAGCACTTGGGAGGCCGAGGTGAGTGGATCACCAGGTCAGGAGATCAAGACCATCCTAGCTAATATAGTGAAACCCTGTCTCTACTAAAAATACAAAAAAAAAATTAGCTGGTCCTGGTGGGATGCACCTGTAGTCTCAGCTATTTGGGAGGCTGATGCAAGAGAATCACTTGAGCCCAGGAGGTGGAGGTTGCAGTGAGCAGAGATCGCGCCACTGTACGATGACAGAGCAAGACTCTTTCTCAGAAAAAAAAAATGTGCTGGGCAGCTATATGGAAAGAATCACCCTCTCACCCACCAACCATAAACTATTTGATTATTGCTCACTGAACCAGCTCATCTACCTAGATCATTGTCCTAGATGCCTTGCTCCTGTGACCTGTTGTAGCCTTGAATGTTCTCTGCTGCTAGTCTTAACATATTTCTTGGATGTGGCAAGTTGCATAAGTCTATCCTTTTTCACTGTGGGAAACATCTACTTTTTTGCTTCTTTTGCTCACTCTCAGCAGTCTACCTGCATGGCTCCTCAGTTTCATCACTGCCCCTATGCCTTCCACTCACCTGACTTTCATCTCTCCTATTTGAATAATTTGGTAAATTATGAAGGGGATACCTCCATGAGTTTTTGTACCTTGTTTCTGTACCACTAAATTAGAGAATTTCACCTTCATAAATTTGGGAGTGTGGAGACTATGCCCGATTATCTCTGCCTTATAGGTGTTCGCAAAATTGGTTTAGATTCTGAAAATGATGTTCTCATGGGAAGGTGGATAGCCAGAAAGGATCCCAAAAGGTTTGTTGTGGAAATTTTTATTTACCTCTCCCTTTATCCCTAGATCAACTCTTCAGTTTTCTTCAACTACATTTTACTCCAAAAGGCTGACCTCCAGGGGCTGCATCCATCAAGGTCTCTTGCCCCGTGGCTTCTGGTTGAATTTGGCCATTGAAAGACACTAGCAGGAGATGAGAGGGTAGGAGAGAAGGAGCAAGGTTGGAATAGTATTACTCTGTTCCTTCTTTGTTTAGGCCACAATTTGACAGTCCTTGCTTTTCTCTATCTCAGGCCACAGCTTCTATAGAAGCATGGAGGCATTCCAAAGCCACAGCTATTGCTCCCATCCCGGAAATAGTGTCTTCTCTTCGATCCTTCAGATTTTGGGGTATTAATGGTCTATCCACTGGGTGCTTTACCCTGGGTGCTGATGGTTTCCGTGAAGCTCTTGAAAATAGTCCAGTTACTAAACTCTTTAAGTTTCTCTGCTTTGATTGATAGAGAAAGAAGTAGTGATTCTCTCAGCAAGGTCAGAACACCTAAGTGCTCCAGACACAGGGAATATAGGACTTCTGGATATTCCAGGGCAATCAAGAATGAGGAGTTGAGGGAAGGCTTGTAAACTGTCCATCAGCTGAACTTTGGGAGGTATGCTTTCCATGGTCAAAGTGAATCAATTGAAGGCTAGATATTTCCAAACAAACATGGTTTGGTGGTGAGAACTCCTTTAAATAGATGTGATCTAGTGACAAAACTGGCTTGATTGCCTAACTGTTTAGTCTTAACTCTAGCCAGAGGGAACAGGCTATGGTTACTGGTGTTTGTTTGCATTTGGAGGTAGTATAGCGAAGTCTCCTCAGTGATTGAATTTAGCAAATGACAGTTCCTAGTCTTTGGGAGGAAGAGAGAATTGCTGTTCAATAACAGGTTTATTTATTTTTTTTAATTATTGAACCAGATTCCTATTTTGCTTTTATGGTATTAAAATATTTTTAAATTAATAAAATAATTATGAAGAGTCTTCAAGGGATAGGAAGTCAAAATTTCCTCAGCACTTTGTATGGCTCAGCTAAAGTCTATCTAAATAGATCAATTAAAAAATACTAATTTAAGGCAATGTTTTAGGATGTCATTGACACATTTAAAGTCTCTTGTAATGGAATGTGGATAACTGAAGCCATTATTTGGGAAATTAGAAAAATAAGATTTTCAGGAATTATCCAGAAAATTTAATTAAAATAATATTTTTGATTTGAATTTTTAAAATGTTCCATTTAACTACAAAACACTGCTCATATAAACCAGAGATGACACAAACAAATGGAAAAACATTCCATGCTCATAGGAAGAATCAATATTGTGAAAAATGGCCATATTGCCCAAAGCAATTTATAGACTTAATGCTATTCCTATTAAACTACCAAGAACATTCTTCACAGAACTAGAAAAAGTTGTTTTAAAATTCATGTGAAACAAAAAACCTGAATATCCAAGACAATCCTAAGCAAGAGGAACAAAGCTGGAGGCATCATGCTACTTGACTTCAAACTACACTACAGGGCTACAGTAACCAAAACAACATGGTTCTAGTACAAGAACTGATGCATAGACCAATGGAACAGAATAGAGAGCCCAGAAATAAGGCCACATGCTTACAACTATCTGATCTTCAGCAAATCTGACAAAAACAAGCAATGGGAAAAGGACTCTCTATTAAATAAATGGTGCTGGGTAACTAGCTAGCCATATGCAAAATATTAAAACTGGATACCTTCCTTACATGACATATAAAAATTAACTCAAGATGGTCTAAAGAATTAAATATAAAATGCAAAAGTATAAAAACCCTGGAAGACAACATAGGTAATACTATTCAGGACATAGGCATGGGCAAAGATTTCATGACAAAGATGCCAAAAGCAATGGCAACAAAGGCAAACATTGACAAATGGGATTTAATTAAGCTAAAGAGCTTCTGTACACCAAAAGGAACTATTAGGAGAGTAAACAAACAACAGAATGGGAGAAAGTTTTTGTTTACTGTACATCTGACACAGGTCTCATATCTAGCATGTGTAAGGAACTTAAACAAATTTATAGAAAAAGACAAATAACCTCATTAAGAAGTGGGCAAAGGACATGAACAGGAACTTCTCAAAAGAAGATATACATGCAGCTAACAAACCTGAAAAAAAGCTCAACATCACTGATCATTAGATAAATCAAAACTACAATGAGATACTATCTCACACGGGTCAGAATGGCTATTATTAAAATGTCAAAAAATAACAGATGCTGCTGAGGTTGTGAAGAAAAAGGAACGCTTATACACTGTTGGTGGAAATGTAAACTAGTTCAACTACTGTGGAAGATATTGTGGCATTTCCTCAAAGATCTAAAAACAGAAATACCGTTTGACCCAGCAATCCCATTACTGGTATATACCCAAGGGAATATAAATTATTCCATCACAAAGACACATGCATGCATATGTTCATTGCATCTCTGTTCACAATAGCAAAGTCATGGAACCAACCTAAATGCCCATCAGTGATAGACTAGATAAAGAAAATGTGGTACATATACACCATGGAATGCTATATAGCCATAGAAAGAACATTATCATGTTCTTTGTAGGAAGATGAGTGGAGCTGGAGGCCATTATCCTTAGCAAACTAACACAGGAACAAAAAAAGAAATATCACATGTTCTCACTTAAAAGTGGGAGCTAAATGATGAGAATACATGAATACATTGAAGGGAATAACACACATTGGGGCCTTGAAGAGAGTGTAGGGTGGGAGAAGGGAGAGGATCAGGAAAAATACCTAATGGGTGCTAGGCATAATACCTGGGTGATGAAATAATCTGCACAACAAACCCCCATGGCACAAGTTTACCTATATAACAAACCTACACATGTACCCCTGAACTTAAAATAAAAGTTAAACTAAAAAATGAAATGTTTCATTTAACTAGTAACAGAGTGTCATAAATAATTAGGTCCTTTGAAAGTGGCATGACATTTATACCTTAACATTTCATCATTCTAGCTTAAAAGAACATGAAGATGGCTTCTTGTACTGAACTGAAGTATAATATATATATATAATAATAGTTATACATATAAATGTGAATATGAGTCATACATCTCTCAGGCACAATGCTAAACTTTTTATGTGCAGTTATCTTAAGCCCAACAATTCTATAGTTATTATTTCCAGTTTACAGAAAAAGAAACTGGAACTCCAGTAGCTTGCCCAAGGCCCTACAGCTGTAAATGACAGAGCCATGATTGAGCCCAAGTCAGCCAAACTCAAGAGTGTTTACGTTTAACAATGGAGCAACAATGTTTGCATGAAGAGGATTAAAATTGACAGTCAGTTCCTTGGGAGAGAAAAGTTTTTCTAAAATCTATTTTATGTTTTTCATAAAGATGTTTTTCATGAAGACTAATTAATAAAGTATAATATTTCCATTAGGATGACTGGTGGGATAGTTCAGATAAGGATTCTTGTCCTTATGTTTAATGTATTTTTCATTATTACTCCATTCTAAAAATGAAAAAAAAAAGAACTTTGAGAGAAAGCAGGGGAAAAAAATCAAGGAAAATTTAACACTTCTAATGTATTTTGCATCCAGGCATGGGCTCACTGAAAAATGCATTCTGATGTAAGAAAAAAAATTCAGCTTACAGCTGCATTTTTTACAGGTCCTTATTCTTTGGCCACAACAACAGGTCTGTTTCAAAGGGTCAGCTACATCTTAAACTCTCAAAGTGTAGGGTAAGTTGTGGTTTCTCTACAATTTCCATTGCTGTGACTGATGCATAAAAGAACCCATCACTTGTAGTCTTGTGTTACCAGTGTGCAGGGGAAAGCCAGATGCCATAGATGTGGTTGTCATGGAAACCAGCAGTTGCTCCTGCAAAGGTTTTCAAGTCAATACAAAGTTTCTGTTAAAGTACATGCAATTCTGCAGGTGGGGACGTGATCATAAAGCTTTGGCTTCTCTATTCGTTGCTCAAAATAAGAGCATCAAGTTCTTTTCCTTGCTTACAACTTTCAATAGAAAGAAAGATGCCAAGAAAAACCTATAATCCTGGGAAACACGTATGTATTTAAAACATATTTAGGAACAAATGGTATACATGTAAAGCCATTCTCCTGGCTAGCAAATTGCATTTTGTTTTTGATGGAAGGATTCTAGAAGTGGCAGTGGAAAAGACTGACTTTATTCTTTTCCCACTTTATAGACCCATCTCATCTTTGCCTTCAAAAAGATATCTGTGGATGGAAAAGATGAACACATTTGTAACGTGGGATCCTCTAAGAGGCTCTTCAGGGGCCTGGTTAGGAGCAAATGGATCTGGTCCCTTTCATCTACTTTGACTTCTCTTGTTCTGTTGTGAGTGTGAGGGGTTGTGAATGTACTAACAGCAAGAGGGCAAGGTTCTCAGAGACAAGAAATAAGCTACATCTTAATGCAAATACACTTAGGGCTGGAGTGACATCTAAAAAGCTACCTTGGATAATAAAAACCTTTCATAGAAGGTTTCTAGGGAAAATAATAGGGAGAAAACCTGTTACTTGTTTTCTTTTAAAAATCCTCTTAAGAATTTGTGATCAGCATCCATTTTAGTTCTGAAGTGGTCAGAGCCTTATGAAAATGGAGAGGAAAGAGCAGTTAGTCTCCTGACTCCTGGCCTAAAGCTCAGCACGATTTTCTCTCTGGATGGCCAGGTGGACAGAGTCCTGGACTGGAAGGAGATGGATGACTCAGTTTGCAGGCTCATTTCTGGTTCCTCATGGCTGTGCTGGGACTGGCCTCTTTCCTTTAAAAAAAAAACAACAACAAACCTAGAGTCTTTGTTGGCTATTTCAATATGGATGTGGGGATACACATGTTTAATGGTAGAGAGCCTCTTTCTAATTGATATTGAAAATGTGATCGATAAATTCTCAAAAATGTGTCATGGATGAGGAAAAGGCATCTTTTCTCCCCGCTTTCACCTTCTCAGGATATGAGTGGATGGTGGAACTTAGGAGGTTGGAGGTGTGAGTTGATCTGTTGACTCAATAAAAGGAGGCAGCAGTGTGACCTTGACAATTGAGTGTTTTGGAATTTGTCCCCAAGCCTGTCCTCTCTTCTCTATGCCCATTGTCACTGTGTCACCCAGGCCATCATCATCTTTTGCTTGGGTTGCAGCAATAACCTCCTAAGTCATCCCCCTGATCCCACCTTTCCCTGCAAACAATTTTTTAATTGCAGCCAAAGCAACCAAACTTAAAACTCATAAACGCCTTCTCACTGCATCTAGGAAAAAGCTCAGAACCTCTACCTGGTCCTCCAGGCTGTGCAATTACTCACTCTTCTGACTTGGCTCTCGTGGCTTCTGCCCTGTTTTTGTAGCATTTGGCCATCAAGGACTTCTCTGTTTCCCAAACAGAACCACACTCTTTCACTCCCAGGACCTCACTGTGTGGTGCTCCCTCTGTCTAGAATGACCTGCGTTTTTAAATCCTCATGCTCCTTCTGGTCCCATTTAATGTAGTCAACTTTTACTGATGTTTTGGTGTTTCATTTAAATGGTAAGACCTTATTAAGGACTATTCTCCAGGCTAGGTTGGGTCTGGCTGAGTGTCTACAGCACTTTTAAATTCTTCTGGGCTCCTGACCCCCATGACAGCTGAAGTGGGACTAGTTTAAAGTCTATTTTTCCCAGTAGACAGAAAGTGTTTGAGGACAAGTACCATGTCATGAGGTGCTTAACAAACGACTGGCTTACCACAGAGGTAACATCTGTGATGTTTTGTTGCTGATCTGTGAATCAGCCACCAGGTTGGTCTTCCTCCTCCTTAATCCTTCTCTAGTATAATGTGTACCCTGATTTTGGGACTTGCTTGGGGCACAATTATACATATGGCAAAGTCAACTTGATGAGCCATCAGAAGGTATACTGGCTTCTCTGTATGCCATTTTGCATTGTAGATTTCTGTATCACCAGAAAAGCTAGACAACAAACAAAAGAGGTAGTCAAACTTGCTATTTGGAATAGTGTAGGAAAGAAAATCCACTAGCTTTAATTTACTGAATTTATTCCTTTAAAAAAAGAATCCATGAATTCAGGCAATCCAGTTTGTGTAGACCCAGTGAGACAGGGATCAATATCTGGTTTTTCAGAGATGAGACTGCATATACTACAGATTCAAAACTAAAAATCCATACAGTCTGCTACAATTCAAGGCAGCCAATGCAGAGCTGTGGGTCACAAAAAGACAGAACATTTTCTCTGCACCAGTGGCCTGATTCTTCCTTGAAATGAAAAACGGGAGAGAAGGTGGCCTATTCCTGTTTTCTCTTGAGATGAAGAAAAGGGAAGTTACATGAAAAACAGATTTTATTAATCTCATATGCTCATTTTAGACAAATTGGAAAGGAGAGAAATGTATAAGGGAACAGGAAAAAATTTGGTATTTTGAAACTATTAACCAGAGGCCATTCCTGTTAAACTGTTAGCATATATTCCTTTAATATATTGGACAGTGTTTTATGTAGTTGAATTTATACTAAGTCATATTATGGTTTTCCTTAATTATATAAAATAAGAATTTCCCTCTATACTTAGTCAATCTGCATTTTAATAGCTGTAAACATTTTTATTGCTTAGATGTGCCATAAATTTTCTTAATCTTTCATCCTTTATTGGAACTGTAAGATGTGTCCTGTTTTTTTCACTATCATAAAACTAAAATGAATATACAAAATGTGTAGACATTTTGGTCTATAGTTCTGATTACTTCAGTGGGATATATTCCTAGAAATGTTATGACTGATTAATATATGAACAATTTTTGAAGGCTCTTGATACACATAAACAAAATGGACTCCAATTTACATTCCATCATTTTTGAGAACAATTTCTGATATTCAGTTTCCCTATCAGAACTCATGTCCATTTATTAAAAAAATTGTCAGTAAAGTTTTATAATGTTCTTCTTATAGGCACATTTTCTTGTAAAAATTTTTTCCTACATATCCAACATTTTCCCTGATTTGTGAATGGAATTAAATTTTTTTTCCTTTCTAACTGTGAAATGTTGCACATTTATTTGGCTTTTCATTGTAGATTACTTATTGGAAAAGGTTGAAAGAGAAGAAAAAGAGGTCTATGGAAACATGCATTGATAAATGGAGCCTCCCTGAAAATTAAGACGGATCTTTCCTCCCCCAACACCAAAACGGGAGAAGTCAGTGGAAATTTGACAGCATAGGGTAGGGAGCCTGTCGGGTTGCTTGAAAAGGATAGGTGAATCCATGACCCACATCTCTTAGGAACTGACAAAGTAAAAAACAGAAGCTGCATGGTGGGAGGGTTTATCTCTGGGGAAAAGGAAGATTCCTTTTATCTTGAGGCTGGAGGGAAAGTTGGGTGCAAAGATAGATGGGGAAAAGATTGGTGAGGAAGTGTGCGCTGGGTAACTCCAATCTCAGCAAAGTAGTTCAGTGGTTGAAAGCAGGGTGGAGGAGATTCTGGGATTGAGAGTGAGAGAAGAGTAGAGAATAACCATCATGGGCACTGTGAGGGGAATATCACCAAGATCCCCTCACTTCAGCTTCCTAAAGATTGGATAAAATGGGAGTCTTCCCAGTGCCATCTACTGCTGCAGGTCTGACTCCAAAGCCAGCTACAGCACAATTAATTTTAATGAAAACAGAACGTGGAAGCTGGTCAAAAGCCTGCATTTAAATGCTACCAGCTATCTGGAGAGAAATAGAAAAATTCATGCAACCATATGAATGCTTTAAATTAGCAAGGGCTAGTCAAGTTGAGCATAACCTGAATTTGTCATTTTTCTTTTCTTTTGGGCTATTGGCAGGAAACAGATGCTTTTAAAATTTCTTCCTGATCATGGGTCTTTCTGAACCTCACAAATCTTTTAATACAGTAATATCTGATTAGTATAAGAGGTTGTCATTGTCAGTGGTGAGGACCAGTATCCAGTACCTCAATATTTAATCTGTATGGTTCCTGGTAATGTTTTATTCATGCTCACCAGTGAGGTTATGAGGATATTGTTAATTGCATAATTTTCCCTTTGTTCAAATATGCACACTCCTGTTTGTTTCTGACTGGGAAAATAACTTATTTTTTTCTTTTCTTTCCCTTTCTTATCTTTTCTTTTTCTTTTTTCTAGCTTTTCCATTTAGGCTTATGTCTAAGAATTAAAATCTAGGGTCCATTAGGCGTCATTCATCTGTGAGATGAATTCTATATTCCATCTATTGATTCCATTATGGGTGAACATTTAGGGGTTTAGGTAAGCACTAGCTGGTTCCCTAAATAGGACTTACATTATTCCTTCAATATAGAATGAAAATGGAGGGAAATGCCTTCATTTGAACAGCTTGGGGGGAAAATGCTTTATATTTTAAGAGCTGTTGTATGTAATACATGTAGTTTTCTGATAAGTGAAATGAAAATAAGTATTCTCCATGATATTGATCCAATGGAATATATTTAATAATTCCAAACCCATTTTCCTTTAAATGATGCCTTCTGGGATGTAGATATTTTTCAAACCAGGGATATTTCGTGATTGCAAATAGCAAGTAGATATCTTTTTTTGTAGTGAATTTGCTAGGAATGATGAAAACGGTGTTAATGTAAGATTGTGGCTCCATTATAGCCCCAAAAAGAATCTTGATAGCCTTTGTCCCTGGTAATATCTGCACCTCAGGGTGTCTTATTTGTATGGATACCAGTTATTAGTAAGCTATCTACTAACCAGCCATTTTAAAATTGCAAAACCCATGGATCTTTGCTCAGTTCTCCCAGTTAGTTTCTCTATGCATTTAGCTAAAAACGTTTTTTTTCCCATGCTATCTGTGACATTGAACTATCTAAATTTATTCTTCCTTTTCTTTTCTTTTTCTCTTTCTTTCTTTCTTTTTTCTTTCTTTCTTTCTTTCTTTCTTTCTTTCTTTCTTTCTTTCTTTCTTTCTTTCTTTCTTTCTTTCTTTCTTGTTTTTTAAAGAATATGGGTTTAATTGACTCACACTTACTCCTCATGGCTGAGGAGGCCTCAGGAAAATTACAATCATTGCAGAAGGTTAAGCAGAAGACATCTTCTTCACAGGGTGGCAGGAAGAAGTGAGTGCAAGCAGGGGAAATGCCAGACACTTATAAAACCATCAGATCTTGTGAGAACCTACTCACTATCACAAGAACAGCACGGGGGAAACTGCCTCCATGATCCAATCACTTCCCACTGGGTCCATTTTGTGACATGTGGGGATTATGGGAATGATAATATGAGATGAGATTTGGGTGGGGACAAAGCCAACCCATATCATTGTTCTTCCTTTTCTAATCATTTCTTCTTTATCTCCTTTGATAGATTCTTCTGTTCTCTAAATGTGAGTGTGCCTCAAGAATTGGGGTGGTATTCTGTCTTTTCCCTTTTTAGTTCTCTGCCTTGGAAAGCTTCTTCATTCTCTTGGTCTCTATCAATGTCTCTATCTAGGTGCTGATTTCAGAGCTCTCATTTCATACCTCTTGGGAATTTCCGTTTGGATTTTTCAACCACACCCCAAACTTCACTTATCTAAAAAAGCTGTTGTCTTCTATTCCAAAATGGTGTTTCTGCCTATGTTTCTCTTTTATATACCATGCTTTCGTTCACTTAAATGTCAGTCTTGCAGCCATCCTTGGCTTCTCTTTTTCCACAGTCCTTCCATATCTAACCAGCCACTCTTTATTTTCATTATACCTCCAAAAATTCTCTATAATCTCTACCAACCTTCTGCTCTTCACTCCACTGCCTCTCAAAATTGGCTCTTAAGACCTCATATTTGGATTGTTGCAGTAGTTACACATAATTTATTGAGATAACTTTTTTCTCATGGCTACACGATTTTTTATTTCCCCCATATCAAGATGACCCACTTCTACTTGTTCTATGCTTCTGGAACTTTTGTGAAGGGAAGTGAATATGGCAAAAAAGAAAGAAAGAAAAAATGTCTCTAGACAGCCTCTACCCAGGATATTGTTTGCAAAAGTGTAAGCTCCTTAAGGATAATTATTTTGGATTAGTCTAGAGGGGAAGTAGGAGGTAAATGATTGAATTTGGGAGGTAGAAGGGGGCCAAGCTAAAGAGGTAGGAGGTTCTTTAGAGAATTATTTTTGAGACAAGGAAGGATGTAAGGTTTGATAAGTTCTGTATAATCAGGAACGTTACTCTTCTCCTTTCAGTGGGGTTACTGGGACTTCCGGTGGGTGAGGTTGAGTGATCAGTGGGCCAGACTTTAAGAGCTATTGCCTTAGGACCAGCAGTCACTAAAAGGTCCCATTACCGTTGGTTGTTTATCTTCTAGGAAGCATATAGGCTTAGATAATGAGCTCATCATTTGTAACAGTACACCCTGAAGAGTGGAGAGTCCTTTTCTAAATGCTCTGTGTAGGGCATAGGGAGTCCTAGGATTCGGACTTGACGTCAGCTAGGGAGGATTATCTCAGGTATAAGTTCAGCTATTGTAATAGACTCACAATTACAGAGACTCAAATAAGTTAAAAGTTTTTTTCTCTCTCTTGTAACAATCTGAAAGTAAGCTAGCTGTCTACCTCTGATAATCAGCCCTGCACCTAAGTCATTTAGGAATCCATGTTTCTTCCATATTTGTACCTTGCCGTCTGCTAGAACAGGATTTTTAAATCATCTGCCATGACCCTCCTGGGTAATCTGGTAAAGTATGTGGACTCTGTCCCAGAAAAAAGGTTTTAAATACATTAAAAAAATACATAGGATGATAACAAAGGAAGTAAATAAGAATGTAATTTAATTATCACAATATTAAAAAGACCAGTTTGTGATGTAATTATGCTTCTTTGTTAATTATTAACAAAATCTAGTGGTGTGTCTATTAAGTACCATAGTTTCAAAATAGTGATGAGCATAAATTATTATTTCATGTAATATGATATGAAAATAACTCTAATTTCTGATGGTAACAAAGGTCACAGATACTGTGATTTCTGTTATACTTTGTTGCCTACATTTATAATTAAAGAAAATGAATTTTAATGAGAGATTGCTAAAAATAAAGATGGACTTTTTCCAATCTAAGTTTCTGGACTCTCTGGATTCTGTTCATGGATGGTTTGCAGATCTATCAACCCCAGGCTAAGGACCCTGTCCTGGAGTATTGAATCTGGCACACCCACCATGTCCGTGTTCTAGTTCTAAGATAGAAGTCCAGGATAAGCAGTCTTCTCTTTAGGGAGTTAAAATCATACCCATAATCTCTTTTACATCTCATTGGCTTGAACCTTGCCCTATGGCCATATCTTGCTTTAAGAGAAACTGGATGAGGGGATTTGTAATCAGGTGGTCAGGGGCCTAGCTACAACTGAGGAGTTTAGGCCAGGTGTAGTGGCTCATGCCTGTAATCCCAGCACTTTCGGAGGCTGAGGTGGGCAGATAATCTGAGGTCAGGAGTTCGAGACCAGCCTGGCCAATCTGGTGAAACCCTGTCTCTACCAAAAATACAAAAAAATTAGCTGGTGTGGAGGTGGGTGTCTGTAATCCCAACTACTGGGGAGGCTGAGGCAGGAGAATCACTTGAACCTGGGAGGCAGAGGTTGCAGTGAGCTGAGATTGCACCATTGCACTCTAGCCTGGGCAATAAGAGCGAAACTTTGTCTCAAAAACAAAAAACAAAAAACAACAAAAACAAACACACACACACATATACACACACACAAACCAAACCAAGTAAACAACTAAAAAACTGAGTGGTTTAAATTCTGAACAGAGGAAGAGGGTAAGAAAATACTTAGCCCCCACCATAGAAATATAGGACTCCCAAAAGTATGCCTGAAATTCCATTTCCTACGAGCCAGGCTCAAAAGAGATTGTGTGATTTAGAAAGGATTATTGTGAGGATTAACAAGAGTATGTTCAAGGGGCTGGTAAGGAGTAAGTACTCAATAAATATTCACTAAAGATGACTTGCATGTGACCAGGGTCTGTTAGAGGCATAATAAACTATGGGAGATAATATACCAAACTTCCTGTGACAAAATGGGGTAAAAGATTTATATTTTAGTTCATTCATTTGTTTAACAAATATTTATTGAGCTTGAATTATATGCCAGATACTGTTCTAGTTGCTGGAGAAATAATAGAAAACAATATTAGGTCCTTGCTCTTGTGAATATTTCATTCTACTCGGGAGAAACAGAACAGTAAATAAGCAAAAAAATCATATGTTAGGAGGCAAAGAATATAAAAAGAGATGTGGTAAAGTTTATTTTAAAAATGCTGTGGCAGACAGAATTCTAAGATGAGCCCCTGTTCCTGGCCACACACCTTGTATAATAACTCCTCTCACTGCCTTCCTACCTTGAGCGTGAAAAGGACATGTGAAATAGAAGACCACGCCTATGATTAGCTTCTGTTATATGGCAAAGGTGAAGGGATTTTGAAGATGTAATTAAGGTCTCAAATCAGTAGATTTTGAGTTAATCAGAAGGGATATTATCCTGGATAGGCCTGATTTAATCAGGTCAAACCCCTTAAAAGAGGAACTTGTCCCTACTTGAAGTTGAAGAGAAATTCCCTTGCTGGCCTTGAAGTAGCAAATAGCTGTATTGTAAACTGCCTATGGAAGGAACCATATTGCAAGGACCTGAGCGTAGCCTCTAAGAGCTGACAGCAACTCTCAGCTTTCAGCTAGCAAAAACCCAGAGGTCTCCATCAAAAAGTGGGCAAAGGATATGAAGAGACACTTCTCAAAAGAAGACATTTATGCAGCCAACAAACACATGAAAAAAAGCTCATCATCACTGGTCATTAGAGAAATACAATTCAAAACCACATTGAGATACCATCTCATACCAGTTAGAATGGCGATCGTTAACAAATCTGGAGACAACAGATACTGGAGAGGATGCGGAGAAGTAGAAACGCTTTTACACTGTTGGTGGGAGTGTAAATTAGTTCAACCATTGTGGAAGATAATGTGGCAATTCCCCAAGGATCTAGAACCAGAAATGCCATTTGACCCAGCAATTCCATTACTGGGCATATACCCAAAGGATTATAAAACATTCTATTATAAACATACATGCACACATATGTTTATTGCAGCACTGTTTACAATAGCAAAGACCTGGAACCAACCTACATGCCCATCAATGATAGACTGGATAAAGAAAATGTAGCACATATATACCAGGGAATTCTATGCAGTCATAAAAAAAGGATGACTTCATGTCCTTTGCAGGAACAGGGATGAATTTGGAAAGCATCATTCTCAGCAAACTGACACAAGAACAGAAAACCAAACACTGCACGTTCTCACTCATAAGTGGGTGTTGAACAATGAGAACACAGGAACACAGGGAGGGGAACGTCACACACTGGGGTTTGTCAGGGAGTTGGGGAATTGGGGAGGGCTAACATTAGGAGAAATACCTATGTAGATGACAAGGGGTTGGATACAGCAAACCACCATGGCATATATATACCTATGTAACAAACCTGCACATTCTGTACATGTACCCCAGAACTTAAAGTATATATATATAAATAAAACAAAAAACCCCAGGGTCTAAGTTATATAACCACAGGAAACAAATTTTTCCAAAACCATGAGTGCATTTGCAAGTGATTCTTCTCCAGCTAAGTCTTCTGACAAAAATGCAGCCAAGATACTACCTTGATTTCATCCTCAAGAGACCTTGAGCAGAGAACCCAGATAAGCCATGCTGGCCCACAGAAACTGAAAACATAAATGCATGTTGTTTTAAGGCACTAAGTTTGTGGTAATTTGTTATATGGCACAGAAAACTAATGCAAATGCTATTTTAAATAGGATGGCCAGAAAAGGCCTCTCTGATAAGGTGCTCAACTGGAGACTTGAAGAAAATGAGGAGAAAGCCGTAAGGACATCTAGGGGAAGAGCAGAAGCATGATCATTCTGGCTGGATGTGGTGAACGGCCCAGGAATGGGCAAGAGTGGAAAAGAAGGCATGGGTTTAACTGAGAAAAGACGGATATCGGACAAGGATGTAGTGGAAAAGGGCATCAGATTAGGGACATATTTCAAAGGAAGGACCAATACACTTTGCTAAATGATGAGATTTGGAGTGTGAGAAGAAGAGGATTCAAATGAAAGATCTAGAATGCAGTTTCCTCTTACTGTAATGGGAAGACTGGGATAGGGGTGAGCTGGGTGGGGAGAAGCAGGCCTCAGGGAGAAATCAAGAATTTGGTTTTGAATACATCAAGTTTGAGATGCCATCCAAGTGAATTTGTCAAAGAGACAGCTGTTAAGTAAGTCTGGAGTTCAGGAGAGAGGTTGGAGATGAAGATAAAAATAAAAAGTATCAGCACATCAATGCTATTTAAACCATGAGACTGAAAGAGGTAACCCAAAGTAGAAAAATAATAGAATATTGGGCCTGAAAGTTACCTAAACAGATGGTCATTTTATATATGAAGAACTCCAGTCCGAAGAGGTGTATTAGTCTGTTTTCATGCTGCTGATAAAGACATACCAAACAATGGGAAGAAAAGCAGGTTTAATTGGACTTACAGTTCCATATGGCTGTGGAGGCCTCGGAATCATGGCGAGAGGCAAGGGGCACTTGTTACGTGGTGGTGGCAACAGAAAAATGAGGAAGAAGCAAAAGCAGAAACCTCTGAAAAAGCCATCAGATCTCGGGAGACTTATTCACTGTCACAAGAATAGCACAGGAAAGACTGGCCCCCATGATTCAGTTATCTCCCTCTAGGTCCCTCCTGCAGCACATGGGAATTCTGGGAGCTATAATTTAAGTTGGAATTTGAGTGGGGACACAGACAAACCATATCATTCTACCCCTGGCCTCTCCAAATCTCATGTCCTCACATTTCAAAACCAGTCTGCCTTCCTAACATTCCCTCAAAGTCTTAAATCGTTTCAGCGTTACCCAAAAGTCCACAGTCCAAAGTCTCATCTGAGACAAGGCAAATCCCTTCTGCCTATGAGTCTGTAAAATCAAAAGCAAGCTAGTTACTTGCAAGATACAATGAGGTGACAGGTATCGGGTAAATGCAGCCATTCAAAGTGGGAGAAATTGACCAAAACAAAGGGGGACAGGGCACATGCAAGTCTGAAATCCAACGAGGCAGTCAAATTTTAAAGCCCCAAAATGATCTCCTTTGATTTCAGGTCTCACATCCAGGTCATGCTGATGCAAGATGTGGGTTCACATGGTCTTGGGCAACTCCACCTCTGTGGCTTTGCTGGGTACAACCTCCCTCCCAGCTGCTTTCATGGGCTGACATTGAGTGCAGCTTTTCTAGGCACATGGTGCAAGCTGTCAGTGGATCTACCATTCTGGAGTCTGGAGGACTGTAGACCTCTCCTCACAGCTCCACTAGACAGCACCCCACTAGGGACTTTGTGTGGGGGATCCACCCCACATTTCCTTTCTGCACTGCCATAGCAGAGGTTCTCCATGGGGGCCCTGCCCTGCAGGAAACTTTTTTCTGGGCATCCAGGCATTTCCATACATCTTCTGAAATCTAGGAGGAGGTTCTCACACCTCAGTTCTTGACTTCTGTGCACCTGCAGGCTCAAAACCACATAGAAACTGCCAAGGGTTGGGGCTTCCACCCTCTAAAGCTACAGGCTGAGCTGTATGTTTGGCCCCTTTCAGCCATGGCTGGAATGGCTGAGACACAGGGCACGAAGTCCCTAGGCTGCGCACAGCACAGGGACCCTGGGCCTTGCTTACTAAATCATTTCTCCCACTGGGTCTGCCTGCCTCTGATAGGAGGGGCTTCTGTAAAGTTCTCTGACATGGCTTGGAGACATTTTCCCCATTATTTTGGGGATTAACATCAGGCTCCTTGCTACTTATGCAAATTTCTGGAGCTGGCTTGAATTTCTCCCTAGAAAATGGGTTTTTCTTTTCTATTGCATAGTAAGGCTGCGGATTCTCCAAACTTTTCTGCTCTGCTTCCCTTGTAAAACTGAGTGCCTCTAACAGTACTCAAGTCACCTCTTGAGTGCTTTGCTGCTTCAAAATTTCTTTCATCAGATACCCTAAATCATCTTTCTCAAGTTTAAAGTTCCACAAATCTCTAGGGCAGGGGCAAAATGCCACCAGTCTCTTTGCCAAAACAAAACAAGAGTCATCTTTACTCCAGTTATCAACAAGTTCCTCATCTTCATTTGAGACCACCTCAGCCTGGATTTTATTGTCCATTTAGCAATCAGGCTTTTGGTCAAAGCCATTCAACAAGTCTCTAGGAAGTTTCAAACTTTCCCACATTTTCCTGTCCTCTGAGCCTTCCAAACTGTTCTAACCTCTGCCTATTACCTAGTTCCAAATTTGCTTCCACATTTTCGGGTATCTTTAGCAATGCCACATTCTACTGGTACCAATTTACTGTGTTAGTTCATTTTCATGCTGCTGATAAAGGCATACTTGAGACTGGAAAGAAAAATGGGTTTAATTGGACTTACAGTTCGACATGGCTGGGGAGGCCTCAGAATCATGGTAAGAGGCGAAAGGCACTTCTTACATGGCAACAGCAAGAGAAAAATGAGGAAGAAGCAAAAGCAGAAACCCAGGATAAACCCATCAGATCTTGGGAGACTTACTCACTATCATGAGAATAGCATGGGAAAGACCAGCTCCCATGATTCAAATACCTCCCTGTGGGTCCCTCCCACAACATGTGGGAATTCTGGGAGATACAATTCAAGTTGAGATTTGGGTGGGGACACAGACAAACCATATCAAGAAGTAAAGTGACATTAGGCATGTACCTAAGGACACAGGCATAGTTGTTAGCAGACATTAACTAAAACCCAGGCTTTTTGATTCCCATCTCAGAAATTCTTCTTTCCAAGGATCACAGGTTTGTTTTTTTGGTTTTGCTTCCCTGAGTATTTCCTGCACTTAGGAAAGTGTCTTATAAAGGCAACAACAAGGCAAGGCTCTTTTCCTTTCATGGGGTTGCAAGTGTCAGGTACAGATTTCTGAGGCATCTTTACTTCCTTAAGTGTCACCCCACCAGATACTGATTAGATCGGATGGCTTTGTGAGGCCAGGGCTCATGTAACAAATGCAATGTATGCTGTGATGCCTATAAACCTCACCCCATCAAATTAATAATGAAAAGCCTGCCATCAAAGCCCTCCTTGTGCTCAATAGCCTGTGGCACATTTGGACTCATCAATAGATGTTCAACAATATAACAACTTGTTTAAATCTTAGTAAAGTAGTGTTATGTACTATTGTTATTGACTTCCCTTTTCTAATTACCACCCAAAGGTGACGGATGATATAGTTCTAATGACTACATTCTGGGAGTGAGTGGCTTTGAGTCTCAACTCATTGTGTCTTAGCTGTTCTGAGGAAGGAGACCTCCACTGGTGAAAGCCGTCAACTTTAGCAAGGCCATCATATTGGAGCCCAGACAATGTTTGAGGCCTTTCACAAGGATGTCTCTGTGACTGGTTTGAAACCAGAAGTTTTAGACTCACACTCTGTGTGAATGTGCAGCATAGTCATTGTAGGAATTCTAAGGCATGTGATGCTAGCTGCCGCCAGCTTCCTTAAGAGTCCACAGCCCAAGTTGGAAGAAAAGATACTTTATTTTTTTTCTATAACTCAGTTTCTATTTTGAGCCTTTATTTTTCTGGGTTAGCAGAAACATAGTCCTCCACCCCTTTCTTGTGATGGAGTCTAAGTTTATTTGAGGCAGGGGCATGTTTTTTTGGTAACCAGGGATAGCAGGGTGGCCTGTAAACTACAACATTGTTTAATAAGTTTATCTCCTGAGTTAGTCATTTTTTTGTTTTTTACATCTGATCATCTGACACTGGTCCCTACCTAGGTGACCATGAGATTTTATTCTTTCCTTTATTTTTGTTTGTGTATTTATGTATTTATTTATTTTAGAGACAGACTCTGGCTCTTTTGTGTGGGGTGGAGTGCAGTGGCCTGAGCATAACTCACTGCAGCCTTGAACTCCTGGACTCAAGCGATTATCCCACCTCAGCCTCCCTAGTAGTTGGGGCTACAGGTCCAAGCCACTGTGCCTGGCTAATGGAATTTTTTTTTTTTTTGGGCGGGGTAGGAGATGGCATCTTGTTTGCTTTTGCTTTGTTGACTTGGCTGGTTTTGAAGTCCTGGCTTCAAGTGATCCTCCTGCCTTGGCCTACCAAAGTGCTGGGATTATGGGTGTGAGCCACTGTGCCCAGCTGTCTTTCCTTCCACGGTTTCTGCAAGCCTAGTGGCTCTCTACCCACTAGGGGAGGAGAATTACCATGCTACTCCCCTGCAGGGTAATTCCACTCTTTCTTGCCGTCTAGGAGTGTGGAGATCTCTTTGAAGCTCCCATGGGTGCTGGCTTTCTGGACTCACTATGCTTCCTGCCCTTTTGCTACCTGAACTCTACCCTGATTTCTACTAAAAAAATATTAAATTTCAACATTTTGGAAGCCTCACACTCTTTAAATCTCTCTTCTCTCCAAAATTTTAAAAATTCATGCCTAGAGTCTTCTTCAGCTCTCTAAAGGTTTAGGTTTTTGGAGTTCAGAGGTAGATAGATCCCTTTCTACAAAATTTACTTACAGATGATAAGCATAGAGCACTTTAGCTACTGAATTTTGTGGAGGAAATGATGGGGTGAAAAATGGAAAAATACCAGAAGATGGAAAAATGATTTGCTAATACAAAAAATACCAGGAGATGGAAAAATGATTTGCTAATACAAAGCAATCACACCAAAACATGATAGTAAAAAGTTAGACTTCCTTTCACCCTTCCAGGTCCCAGAGCAGCATTTTAATAATTGGGCACGAGTTCCTGTTCATGTTTGTAGGGGCCACGGTGTCACCTAGAAGCAGATAAAAATATTTCAAGGAGATAATGGCTCTTGAGAATCTTCTCTAATTTCTTCATTGTGTATTTATTATTTGGTAATGATAGAACAGATCAGGTAATAGCTGTCTCTTCCAAATTCCCATTGTGCTTTATTTTCTCTTAACTTCTCTTGCAAGGGACTTGAGTTGTTGAAGTGTAAGATCTGTTTCTGATTTATCTCTCTGTATCCAGCATAATGTATGCTACATAACAGGTATTCAGCATATTTTTTGGTGATGAATTACAAGGGTCCCAAGAAAAGAAAATTCAGAAATTAAGTTCATTGATATAAAAGGCTATGATTTTAATTGCCATTCATTCAATGATTTAATTTATTTTTTTCATTAAATATTTGTGGAGCACTATAATGTTTCAGTACCTGTGCTCAATCCTTTAGATAAAAAGATCGGCAAGGCACATAGAGTCTTTG
The DNA here is from genome assembly GCA_004027715.1 of Plecturocebus donacophilus. Taxonomy (NCBI): domain Eukaryota; kingdom Metazoa; phylum Chordata; class Mammalia; order Primates; family Pitheciidae; genus Plecturocebus; species Plecturocebus donacophilus. The sequence continues at coordinate 101,108 of PVKP010001742.1, forward strand.
AGCGATTCATGCTCATGGAATTGAGCTGTATTTTAACTGTCCTTATGAGCTGTGTACAATTAATTATGTATATGTACCATGGCTTAACAAACATCTTATAGACACTTAGGTTGTTTCTACTCTTTAGTTATTACAAACAATGCTAAAATGAATAACCACGTGTAAAGATAATTTAATTCAAGTACATGTATATATGCAGGATAACTTTTTAAATTGGCCCTTCACAGGCTACTTTAATCAGTAATATATGAGAATTCACATCTGCTTTTAAACGTCTCAATCTTGGTTTCTACTACCCATTATTCTAGGATCTTCCTTAATTTGTTCATCCTAAGATTCAGGGATATCTTCTCCTTTAATTTTCAGAATATACATTTATAATAACAGAAACCCATACTTCTGTGGATTGGGCACCATTTCCAAAAGTGCGTTCTGTGGAACACTTAGTCCTGCAAGATGTTACAGACTTGCGTGGTCAGATAAATACCATATATCATGTCTGTTTCTCATAGAGTAACAGTGCACTTTAGAACAAGAAAGAAACTTGCTTAACTGCATTTAATCTTGGTGTTTCCCAAACTTATTTGGACATCACTTAAAAAAACTTATTACTATCTTTTATAACATGAACAGATATATATGTTCATATACATGTCTGTGTACCGACACATGCAAACTTTGAGAAATTTCGCAAAGAATATTTATGCCCTAGGCAAAACTTTCAGATATTTTCAGAAAGGACCATCATTAGAAAAAGATCCCCCCAACCCAGTACTATGAAAAAACATGTCAAACAGTTTAGGAAAAAGTTGGATTCAAACCCAGGCTATCTGGTATTTACTTCTGAACAGTTATTTTTGTAAGTAGGGATGTGGCCCCACATGTGTCATTTAATTTTATTTTTTGAATACTTTATTAAATTTTTTTTCAACTCTTATTTTAGATTCAGGGAATACATGTGCAGATTTGTTACTTGGGTATGTTGCATGACGCTGAGGTTTGGGATATAAATGATTCTATCACCCAGGTACTGACTATAGTACCCAATAGTTAGTTTTTCAAACCTGTTCTCTCCCTGCCTCCCCACTCTAGCAGTCCAGTTTCTGATGTTGTCATCTTTATGTCCACGCATGCCCAACGTTTAGTTCTCACTTGTAGGTGAGAAGATGCAGTATTTGGTTTTCTGCTCCTGCTTTAATTCGCTTAGGATAATGGCCTTCACCTGCATCCATGTTGCTGCAAAGGACATGATTTCATTCTTTCTTATGGCTGCATAGTATTCCATAGTGTAGATGTACAACATTTTCTTTATCCAGTCCAATGTTGATGGATTGGATAAAGAAATCCATCAACATTGGGTTGATGCAATCAACTGGGTTGATTGCACGTCTTCGTTATTGTTAATAATGCTGCAATGGATAGATGAACACATACATCTTTTTGGTAGAATAATTTTTTTCTTTTGGACGTGTACCCAGTAATGGAAATACTAAGTCCAATGGTAGTTTTGTTTTAAGCTCTTTGAGAAATCTCCAAACTGTTTTTCACAGTGGTTAAACTAATTTACATTCCCACCAACAGTGTGTGTGTTCCCTTTTCTCCACAGCTTTATCAGCAACTGTTATTTTTTGATAATAGCCATTCTTACTGGTGTGAGATTGTATCTCATTGTGGTTTTGATTTGCATTTCTCTGGTGATGAGTGATGTGGAGCCTTTTTTCGTATGTTTGTTGGGCACTTGTATATCTTCTTTTGAGAAGTGTTTGTTTATGACTTTTGCCCATTTTTAACAGAGTTATTTGTTTTGTGCTTGTTGATTAATTTAAGTTCTTATGGATTCTGGAAATTAAACCTTTGTTAGATGTGTAGTTTGCAAATATTTTCCTCATTCTGTATGCTGTCTGTTTATTCTGCTGATAGTTTCTCTTGCTGTGCAGAAGGCCTTTAGTTTAATTAGAGCTCACTTGTCAATTTTTTTTTCTTGAAATTACTTTTGAGGACTTAGCCAAGGCTGACGTACAGAATAGTGTTTCCTAGGTTTTCCTGCTAGGACTATTGCAGTTTGAGGTCTTACATGTAAGTGTTTAGTCCATCCTGAGTTAATTTTTATATATGGTGAAAGATAGGGGTCCAGTTTCATTCTCCTGTGTCTGGCTAGCCGGCTATCCTGGCACCATTACTTAAATGGGAAGACTTTTCCCATTGCTTAGTTTTGTCAACTTTGGTGAAGATCAGATGGTTGTAGGTGTGCAGCTTTCTTTCTGGGTTCTCTGTTTGGTTCCATTGGTTTGTGTATCTATGTTTGTACCAGTACTATGCTGTCTTCTTTACTGTAGCTTTACAGAACAGTTTGAAGTTGGTTCATGTGATGCCTCCAGCTTTGTTCCTCTGGCTTAGGATTGCTTTGACTATTTGGGCTCTTTTTTTGGTTTCATATGAATTTCAGAATAGTTTTTCTAGTTTTATGGAAAACAATATTCATAGTTTGATAGAAATAGCATTGAATTTATAGGTTGCTTTGGGCAGTATGGCTATTTTAACAATATTGATTTTTCCAATCTATAAAGATGCAGTATTTTTTCATTTGTTTGTGTCCTCTATGATTTCTTTCAGCAGTATTTTGTAGTTCTCCTTGTAGAGATATTTCACCTCCATGGTTGGATATTCCTAGGTATTTTATATTTTGTGTGGCTATACTAAATGGAATTGTGTTCTTGATTTGGCTCTCAGCTTGAATGTTATTTATCTTGAACGTAATTTCTCTTGAAAATAGCAGACTAATGGGTGTTATTTTTATTTACCACCTGCCACTCTATGCCTTTTAATTGGGACGTTTAGACCACTTACATTCAAGGTTAATGTTGGCATGTTAAGTGTTAAACCTATTGTGATGCTGTTCACTGTTTCTTTGTAGTTTCTATTGTGTGGTTCCTTTGTAGCATCTGTGGGCTATGTACTTAAGTGTGTTTTTGTGGTAGCAAGTATTTTTCTTTCACTTCTATGTTTAGAACTCCCTTAAAAGTTTTTGGTCTAGTGGTAATAAATTCCCTTATCATTTGCGTGTCTGGAAAACATTTTATTTTTCCTTTGCTCATGAAGCTTTGTTTGGTGGGCTATTAAATTTTTGGTTGAAATTTCTGTTCTTTTAGAATGGTGAAACTAGACCTCCTACCTTTCCTGGCTTGTAAGTTTTCTGCTGAGAAGTCTGCTGTTAGTCTGAGGGGTTCCTTTTGTACACGATCTTATCTTTTCCCTGTAGCTGCCTTTAGGGTTTCTTATTTAGCATTGACCTTGGACAGTCTGGTAATTATATGCCTTGATGATGTTCACGTTATGTGGTATCTTGCAGGTGTTCTCTGTATTTCTTATATTTCCATGTATACCTCTCTGGTAAGATTAGGAAACTTTTCTTGAATTATTCCCTCACGTATGTTTTCCAGGTTGCTTAACTTTCTCTCTTTTTCTGTCAGGTATGCCAGTAATTCGCAGGTTTGATCACATTACATATCCCATATTTCTTGAAGACTTTGTTCATTTTTACAAATCCTTAAAATTTTTTTTTATCTGGTTGGGTTAGTTTGAAAGACTGGTCTTTAAGCTCTGAAATTCTTTCATTTGTTTGGTCCAGTCTATTGATAAAGCTTTCAGTTGTATTTCAAATTTCCTTATGTGAGTTTTTGAATTTCAGAAGCTCTGATTGACTTGTCTGTAAGATATTATCTCTTCATTCATTTCCTGCATTGCTTTAGAAATTTCTTTGTGTTATCTTTCAACCTTAATTTGGATCTCATTCAGCTTCCTTGCATCCATGGTTTCAATTCTTCATCTGTTACTTCTGAGTTTCCATTTTGGTTAAGGATCATGGCTGGAGAGCTAGTGTGATCCTTTGGTGGTGTCATTACATTCAGATTTTTCTTTCTTTTCTTTTTTTATTATACCTTAAGTTCTGGGATACATGTGCAGAATGCGCAGGTTTGTTACATAAGCATACATAGGCCATGGTGGTTTGCTACACCCATCAACTCATCATCTACATTAGGTATTTCTCCTAATGCTATTTCTCCCTTTGCCCCTCCACCCCACGACAGGCCCTAGTGTGTGATGTTCCCTTCTCTGTGCCCGTATGTTCTCATGGTTCAACTTTCACTTCTGAGTGAGAACATGGAGTATTTTGTTTTCGGTTCCTGTGTTAGTTTCTGAGAATGATGGTTTTCAGATTCACCCATGTCCTTGCACTCATTCTTTTTTATGGCTGCATAGTATTCCATGGTGTATATGTGCCACATTTCTTTATCTAGTCTATTATTGATGGGCATTTGGGTTGATTCCAATTTTTTGCTATTTTGAATAGTGCTACAGTAAACATATGTGTGCATGTATCTTTATAGTAGAATGATTTGTAATCCTTTGGGTATATACCCAGTAATGGGATTGCTGGGTCAAATAGTATTCCTTGTTCTAGACCCCTGAGGAATCACCACACTGTCTTCCATAATAGTTGAACTAATTTACACTCTCAGCAACAGTGTAAAAGTGTTTCTATTTCTCCACATCCTTTCCAGCATCTGTGGTTTCCTGACTTTTTAATGATCACTATTCTAACTGATGTGAGATGGTATCTCATTGTGGTTTTGATATACATTTCTGTAATGACCCAGATTTTTCATGGTGTTATAATTCTTGCACTGTTTCCTTCTCATCTGGAGACACTGGCACATCTAATTTTGTAATTATTTTCATACAAGTAAGATCTTTTAATTTTTTTTTTTTGGTTCCCTATAATATCATTGCTTTTTTCTTTCCCTTTCCCTTTTCTACCTCCCTATGGGGTGTGACTGTAGAAAATGATGGGTATGGTCTTTTGGTTGTGCTTCTATAGCTATCTGTATTTCTGTTAGGTTTTATATTGGGCTGTCCAGTTTGACCTGAAAACCAGTTGATGGCTCTTATAGGTAAGAGCCAGCTGCAGCCAACACAGTTAGGTCTGTGCTTAATCATTGTTTAATGGGAGAAGCTCTCTGTTACTTTAGGCAGTGGACTGATTTGTGAAATGCACAGTGGTCTGAGCTCTCTGCTCAGTCCCAGGGACTAGGGGCCATGATTGTGGGGTTAGACTGGACAGGTTCATCTATAAGTTCCCTGATGGCAGGCACAAGTACCAGTACTGAAAGATAATCTACTGGGCTGTCACCAAGTGCCCAGAGGTGTGCCTGGGTGCAGAGCTGGGAAACCTCCTCAGCCCCAAGTTCTCTGCATGGAGATGTGGCAGTGGCCTAAATTCCTAATCCAGGAGAGTGGGTATTCTGAATGCCTAGAGATCTGCCTGGGCATGGAGCAGATGGGGCTCTGCTGTACCATAATCTATGTTCAGGAAGGATGAGGTGGCTCATACTCCTGAACTAGATGAGCAGATGCTCTGAATGCTTAGAGATCTGCCTAGCCATGAAGCAAAGTGGGCCCCGCTGCGCCATGATCTATGTCCATGAAAGGAGAGGCAGCTCAGCTTGATGAACCAGGTGAATGGGTGCTCTGAATTCCTGGAGACCTGCCTGGGTGAGGAGTGGAGAGGCCCTCACTGTATCATGACCTATGTCCATGAAGAGTAGAGTGGCACAGGTTGCTGGTCCAGGCATGCAAGTTCTCTGAATGCCTGGATTTCTGCCTGTGGGTGGAGCAGAAGGGTCCCTGCTGCATCACGATCTCAGGGGATCAGGCTGGGATACTCAACAGTGGAACACACAGAGACTGGCTCCAGGTCATGAAGCTGGGCCTGGCTGCAAGACTCACCACTCAGGAGAAACTGCAGCTGTAGAAGATCCCCTCTCACCCCAGGCTTGTGATGGGAGAGAGCACAATTCTAGCCCTACTGCTGATGTGCTTTCCACAGTTCTGGCTGTGGAGGACTCTACTTCACTTGAGAGCAGGCGTTCCAATCTCTGGTCTAAGATTAAAGTGCATGATGGTCATGCTGCCTGGTCACCAAAGAATGGGAAATGTCTGCAGCTTTTCCTTGTGTCTTTCCCTAGTATTGTCTGCATGACTTTCCCCAAATTAGCTCCAGGGATTAGGAGGAACAAAGTGTTCTCCCTCATCCAGGATTGCCTAGTGGAAATGTGAGTCACAGAGGGAGGCTACTTGCCTCTCTCAGTTACTCAGGCTTCACTCACTTTTATCAGCCAAATGTCACAGGGGCTGTTTGCTGGTGTTCTCCTCCCCTGGATCTGTGGTGCCCGCCATAATTCTGGTGGATTCACATTTTCCTTCTTGAATTAAAGTTCCAGGGTTGATCTTTATGCACTATCTTGCTGTTTCAAGTGGCTGAGGCATTCTAAAACCTTTTATCTGCATCTGGGAGGAAAAAAACCTGTCATTTAAAATTTTCTTGAATCCAACTGCCTTTTCAATGAAAATGTAGTTTTTAATAGTTTCACCTTATATGTTCTCCTTTATACGTTTAAGTCTCATTATTTCAGATGATGACTGTTTTGTTATTTTCCCTTTTCATAGATGCTGGCTTTCTATGTTATATGAAACTTGATTTAAGTTTATATTTATTCTACCTCTATTTTAAAAAGGATCTCAGTCCTTTGTAGGAGAAAATAAAGTTGCTCAATATCTTCTGTCATCTGACTCTCTGTCCGGATATTCATCCTTTACTTTATCCATCAACAGACATTTATTGAACACAGGTGTTAGGAATTGAGCTAAATGTCACAGGAGACACAAGGGTGAATATACATGGTTTCTGACCTACTTCAGCTGGCATTTTAGCTAAGGAAAATGAATCTGTCTGGCTGAGGCTCAGTGTGGTCACACAGAGTGCCTGCATAACTCCAGGAGGCACCTTTGACATAGGTATGATATATGGTGGTTGCCTATGGAGTAGTGCCCTCTACTAAGGATCGGTACTAGTATACTATTTTAGCAATTTCTTGTTGGGGTTTTTGGCTTAGCTCCAGGAAATCATTTGTGAGTGGAGTTAGAGTGGGAGAAAAAGTTTCTGTTCTGAATAAGAGAATTCTACATGTAAAGATGGTTGCCATTTATTAAAGTATCTCTGAGCTAATGAGATGTGCTGGCTACATAGCCAGCTTTGAAATGTGACTCAAGGTGTTGAATCTCAGCTGTGACTTGGCTCCACCCATGAACCATTTGGATAGTGCACCTGGAAGTACAAAATCTTGTCCTGAACTGAAATCAGCTCACTCATTGTAATAAAAAAAATCATAGCCAGAAATCAATAACAAAAATGAAACTGTAAAATTCACAAATCCTTGGCAAATGAAGACATATGGTTCTAAATAATAACCCATGGGTCAAAGAACAAATTATGATGGAAGTTTTGAGAATGTTACATATCAAAACTTGTGGAATACAGTAAAATCTTGGCTTATGGGGAAATTTATAGCTTTAAGTGCGTAAGTTAGGAAAAACGTGAGGCTGAAATTAATGAGCTAGGCATCCATCTTAAGACGTTGGGAAATAACAGCAAATCAAACCAAAGAAAGCAGAAGAAATGACATAATGAAGGTTAGAGTAAAAAATGATGAAGTTGAAAAGAAAAAACAAATATACAATATACCTCAATATAGGGCAAAAGTTGGTTTTAGAAGAGGCTATTACAACGGAGAGAGAGAGACACACACACACACGCACATGCACACACACACACACAGAGAAGGATCAATGTCAAGTGATCATTTCAGGTCCTAGATACTAACATGTTAAAAAGCTATTATGAATATATAGCAAAACATTTGAAAATTTAGAGGAAATGAACACATTCAAAGAAGTACAATTTATTAAAAGGACATCTGAAGACAGAAAATCTGAATAGTCTTTTTAACTATTGAGAAAATTGAATCTGTAATTAAAGCTTTTCCTACAAAGAAAACTCTAGATCAGATCAGATAAGAATTTCTATCAGACATTTAGGACAAAATAACTACAATGTTATACAAAAGAAAGAATATTCCAGACATATTTTATATCAAGTATAAAGGCCATCTCACTTATAGGCATAGAGGTATAAAAAAAGACCTAATCAAAATGTTACAAACCAAATCTAGCAATATATGAAAAAGATTGAGAGATTGCTTTAGCCTTTGAAATCAGTGAAATTAACTTAGAATAAATGATAAAAATCTGACCATTTCAACAAGTTCAGAAATTGTACCCAATAAAATTTAACATTGGTTCATAATTAGAACTTTTTAGTAAATTGGGAATACAGGAAGATTTTCCTTATATGATAAAGGGTATTTCTAAAAAAAAATCAATAAATTTATGCTTAATGGTTAAATGCTCTTCTTTTGAGATTAGAAATAACATAAAAGTCCTCAGTATCACCACTTGTCTTCAACATTATTACTAGAAATGCCATCCAGTGCAAAAAGGCAGAAAAACCAGAAGAAAAAAGCTGAATAGATTGGAAGGAAAAAAATAAAAGAATTATTAAAAAGGATATGATTTTATGAAAAAAATTCAAAAGAATGTAGAGATAACATTAGTTAATTCATGACTTTACTTAATACATGACTTACAGCATTACTAGTCAATATTGAAAAATAAATTATATATCTATATACCTGTAATAAACAGCTATGAAATGAATAAAAATATGATTTACAATAGCATAAAAATATAAATTATCTAGAAAAAAAATCTAAGAAATGATGTTGATATTGTTTAGCTGTGTCCTCACCCAAATCTCTACTTGAATTGTATCTCCCAGAATTCCCACATGTTGTGGGAGGGACCCAGGAGAAGGTAATTGAATCATGGGAACCAATCTTTCCCATGCTATTCTCATGATAGATACCTGATGGGCTTATCAGGGGTTTCTGCTTTTGATTCTTCCTCATTTTCTCTTGCTGTCACTGTGTTAGAAGTGCCTTTCACCTCCTGCCATGATTCTGAGACCTCCCCAGCCATGTGGAAATGTAAGTGCAATTAAACCTCTTTTTCTTTCCAGTCTCAGGTATATCTTTGTCAGCAGTGTGAAAACAGACTAATACAGATGTGTAAGACATCTATACAGAAAACCACAATGCGTAACATAAAAATTAAAAATAATATATAAATAACTGGAAGAAAAAATGTATATAGATTTGAAGATTCAATATAATAAAGATGTTAATGCTGTTCAACCTTATCTTTTCAATTTAATCTTAATAAAAATCCCTATCCCAATAAAAAGCTCATTTTTTTTTGTGGAAATAAACTAATTCTAAAATTTAGATGAAAATTCAGAGGGTCAAGAATGAGTAAGGTACTCTTGAAAAAGGGCAAGTCAGAAGATAATAAGATGTAAGCAAATAGAAGTGTGGAATATAATAGAAAGTTCAGAGATTGGCCCCAGATATAAGAACATTAAATTTATGACAAAGGTGGCACATCAAAATGATTGGGAAAACTCAGTCTTATCAATAAATTATACTAGGAAAAATGAATAAAAATATGGAAAACAAGAAACTTGACCCCTTCATTACTCCATAAACAAGAATCAATTCGAGGGAGATACAAATGTGAGGCAAAACAGTAACAGCCTAGAAGATAACTTAGGAGAATATCTTTGTCGTCCAACCTGGTAAAAACATTAACTATAAAAAAGGACAAATATGACTACATTAACATTAAGAAATTCTTTTTATTGAGAGTGAAAAAGCAAAACAGAAAGAGGGAAAGTATTTGCCACAAATATTACATATCTGAAATCTATTTACAAAGTCTTTGTGTTGAAAATGTGAAAAATAAAAAGGAAAAAATTAAAAGAAACAACCTGTAAAAAAGAAAATTTGAATAGCCACTCCCCCAAATATAAAATTCAAATGGCCTGAACATACATGAAAATTCACCTAACTTCTTTTAATAATAAAAATTAAGGGGACAGATCCAAGATGGCCGATTAGGAGCAGCTCAGGATTGCAGCTCCCAGCAAAAGTGAGGAGTGTGAGTGGACGCTGCATTTCTAGACAGATTTTTATTGCCCACAGACCAGAAGATTCCCAGGTGGAGGAGCCCCACGGGTCGCCAGTGTGGCTGTTTTGGCCTGCATGGCTGTTTTGGCTGGCACCCAGGCTTGGCAGTTCTCCACGGGCACTGTTTTAGCTGGTGATTGAAGCTACGGGAAGACAGAATCGCCCATTCAACTGATAGAAAAGGGGACTGAAACAGGGAGCCAGGCCAGGAGAGTCCGGGGCAAAAAAGCACCACGAATCTCAGCGTGGCTGTTTCAGCCAGCGCAGGCGCAGTGGGTTGCCGCACGGGAAATCACACAGATCCCAGTGCCTTTTCAACAGGCGACTGGAACACCTGGGAGAGAGTCGACTGTTCCCTCTGAGGAAGGGAGCCAGGTGATCAGGCTCCACTGGTCCCACCCCCACAAAAAAACAGCAATCTGAAACGCTCTGGATTGAGAGTTTCATAGCAAGCACAGCTGAACCCGGGATGGTCCAGCTCTGTGGGGGAGGGGTGTCCGCCATTACGGAGATAGTCCACCACTATGGAGGTAGTCTGCCATTGCTGAGGCAGCCCACCATTGCTGAGGCAGCCCACCATTACAGAGAGAGTCTGCCATTATAGAGGCGGGCCGCCATTGCTGAGGCAGTTCTAACTATATCTGTATAAACAGGACTGCAGGGAAGTTCACATGGCAGCTGGGTGGAGCCCACAGCTGCTCAGCAAAGCCTCTATAGGCAGACAGTGACTAGGCTGCCTCCTGGCAGGGCAGGGCAGCCCTGAAAAAAGGCAGCAGGACAACAGAAACTCATAAACAAAGGCCTAAATCCCTGGGACAGAGCACCTGGGGAAAAAACAAAGAGGGGTTTATGAGTTCTGCTGCAGCAGACTTAAACGTACCTGCCCAGCAGCTCTGAATGAACAACAGAGCTCACAGCTCAGCAGGTGAGCTCCTATAAAGGACAGACTGTCTCCTCAAGCAGTTCACTGATCCCTGTATATCCAAAGAGTCACCTCATAAAGGAAAGCTCAGACTGACATCTGGCGGGTATCTTACGGGACAAAGATAGCAGAAGAAGAAACTGGCAGCAACCCTTACTGTTCTGCAGCAGTTGCAGGTGATCCCCACTCAAGCAGGGCCTGGAGTGGACCTCAGCAGTCCTACAGCAGAGGGGCCTGAATGTTAGAAGGAAAACTAAGAAAGAGAAAGAAACAACTTCATCATCAATGAACTGGATGTCCACTCAGAGACCCAATCTGAAAGTCAACAACTACAAAGAAGACAGGTGGATAAATCCGTAAAGATGGGAAGAAACCAGTGAAGAAAGGATGAAAACACCCAAAACCAGAACGCCTCTCCTCCCACAAGGGATCACAACTCCTCACCAGCAAGGGAACAAGGCTGGATGGAGAATGAGTGTGAAGAATTGACAGAATCAGGCTTCAGAAGGTGGGTAATAAGAAACTTCTCTGAGCTAAAAGAACATGTTCTAACCCAATGCAAAGAAACTAAGAACGTTGAAAAAAGATTTGACGAAATGCTAACGAGAATAAACAACTTAGAGAGGAATGTAAGTGAATTGATGGAGCTGAAAAACACAACATGTGAACTTCGCGAAGCATGCACAAGTTTCAACAGTTGAATTGACCAAGGAGAAGAAAGGATATCAGAGGTTGAAGATCAACTCAAAGAAATAAAACAAGAAGGCAAGATTAGAGAAAAAAGCATAACAAGGAATGAACAAAGTCTTCAAGAAATATGGGACTATGTGAAAAGACCTAATCTACATTTGATAGGTGTACCTGAATGTGATGGAGAGAATGAATCCAAGCTGGAAAATGCTCTTCAGGATGTTATCCAGGAAGACTTCCCCAACCCAGCAAGGCAGGCCAATATTCAAGTCCAGGAAATACAGAGAACACCATGAAGATATTCCTCAAGAAGAGCAACCCCAAGACACATAATCGTCAGATTCACCAGGGTTGAAATGAAGGAGAAAATGCTAAGGACAGCCAGAGAGAAGGGTCGGGTCACCCACAAAGGGAAGCCCATCAGACTCACAGCAGATCTCTCAGCAGAAACCCTACAAGCCAGAAGAGAGTGGGGACCAATATTCAACATCCTTAAAGAAAAGAGCTTTCAACCCAGAATTTCATATCCAGCCAAACTAAGCTTTGTAAGTGAAGAAAAAATAAAATCCTTTATGAACAAGCAAGTACTCAGAGATTTCATCACCACCAGGCCTGCTTTACAAGAGCTCCTGAAAGAGGCACTAAATATAGAAAGAAACAACCAGTACTAGCCACTCCAAAAACATACCAAATGGTAAAGAGCATCAACACAATGAAGAAACTGCATCAACTAACGGGCAAAATAGCCAGCTAGCATCAAAATGGCAGAATCAAATTCACACATAACAATATTAACCCTAAATGTAAATGGGCTAAATGCCCCAGTCAAAAGACACAGACTGGCAAATTGGTTAAAAAGCCAAAACTCATCTGTGTGCTGTATCCAGGAAACGCATCTCACATGCAAGGATACACATAGACTCAAAATAAAGGGATGGAGGAAGATTTACCAAGCAAATGGAGAGCAAAAAAAAGAAGGAGTTGCAATTCTCATCTCTGATAAAATAGATTTCAAACCAACAAAGATCAAAAGAGACAAAGAAGGACATTATATAATGATAAAAGGATCAATGCAACAAGAAGAGCTAATGATCCTAAATATATACACACCCAATACAGGAGCACCCAGATACATAAAGCAAGTTCTTAGTGACTTACAAAGAGACTTAGATTCCCACACAATAATAGTTGGAGACTTTAACACCCTACTGTCAATATTAGACAGATCAATGAGACAGAAAATTAACGAGAATATCCAGGACTTGAATTCAGACCTGGACCAAGCAAACCTAATAGGCATTTACAGAACTCTCCACCCCAAATCCACAGAATATACATTCTTCTCAGCACCACATCACACCTATTCTAAAATTGACCACATAATTGGAAGTAAATCACTCCTCAGCAAATGCAAAAGAACGGAAATCATAACAGTCTCTCAGACCACGGTGCAATCAAGGTAGAACTCAGAATTCAGAAACTAACTCAGAACTGCACAGCTTCATGGAAACTGAACAACTGGCTCTTGAATGTTGACTGGATAAATGATGAAATAAAGGCAGAAATAAAGATGTTCTTTAAAACCAACGAGAACAAAGACACAACGTACCAGAATCTCTGGGACACATTTAAAGCAGTCTCTAGAGGAAAATTTATAGCAATAAATGCCCACATGAGAAGAAAGGAAAGATCTAAAATCGATACCCTATCATCAAAATTGAAAGAGCTAGAGGAGCAAGATCAAAAAAACTCAAAACCTAGCAGAAGACAAGAAATAACTAAGAGCAGAACTGAAGGAGATAGAGACACAAAAAACTCTTCAAAAAAATCAGTAAATCCAGGAACTGGTTTTACAAAAAGATCAACAAAATAGACAGACCACTAGCCAGATTAATAAAAAAGAAAAGAGAATAATCAAATAGATGCAATAAAAAACAATAAAGGGGATATCACCAGAGATTCTGCAGAAATACAAACCATCATCAGAGATTATTACAAACAACTCTATGCACATAAACTAGTAAACCTGGAAGAAATGGATACATTCCTGGACACTTGCCTCCTCCCAAGCCTAAACCAGGAAGAAGTCGAAACCCTGAATAGACCAATAACAAGGGCTGATGTTGAGGCAGCAATTAAAAGACTACCCCCCCCAAAAAGGCCAGGTCCAGATGGGTTCACAGCCGAATTCTACCAGACATACAAAGAGGAACTGGTACCATTCCTTCTGAACGAATAATTTTTCAATGAATATCAAGAAGTGTTTTAAAATTTTGTACCATAATACATATTACTTTGTTTAAAATTCTTTCAAGTAAAAGAAAATACTGAAAAAACAAACAAGAATCACCCCACGAGTCAGATATTTCCCTAAGCATTTAACATATAAAATACAAGAATTGGTGTTACAGAAATTTTACAGATGTAGAAAATGACATTAGAAGGCTAAAAGACTTGTTTGAGATCATTCAGCTACTAAGGAGTAAAGCTGATATTCAAACCCAAGTCTGTGTGAAAGGAGATACAGCCAATTTGAAGACAGACACACACACACACACACACACACACACACACACACACACACACACACACACACAGAGTGAGAGCGAGAGCAAGAGCACACTTGGTGGCCTTGCTTAGCTCAGTGTGGAGCCATTTTGAAAATCTGTAATAAGCCAATGACACCAGTGATGCCACATGTCAAAATTTCATTCAAAGTCATCAGGTGTTTTTACAGTTCTTTTGATTCTGTTAAAGTCACCCAGTGGTAACTGTCAAGTGAAACAAAATACGAAGTAGAGATAGAAGCTTAGGAATTAAGGTTTTCTGCAGAGAATTCTAATATATAATACTATTCACCTCTCTTAGTTAGCTGGCCACCTGATAATTTAGGCCCATTTGTTGGAATGTGCTTTGATTATATTTTATTTTATGGAGACATAGTTTTCTTAATGTAACAATTTCATCTCTTTGATGAAACTTACTACGATTTCTTCTATAACCTTATACCTTCATTTTTAGCACTTATCAGAGTCTATCTCCCACATCTTCCATATCCAACTGGTATCAAACAAATCCTAGGCAGTCTGTTTCTAAATGTTACTTGGACATTCCCCGCTTCCTGTATCCCCAGTGCCACTCTTCTAACCCAAGCCTTTTGGACCATTAGCTTTATTGCATTAACATCCTCAATGGGGTCCTTTTTCACTCATTCATTTACTATTGATTCGTTTCTTCACTCTCTGTTTTTTGAGCACTTACTATTAACAAGATCTTGGGTAAACAGTGAGAAATAAAACATAGTCTTCTTTCACAAGGACCATATGGTTTACTGAAGAGAAACAACCATAAAACCAGGAAATTATACCACAATATGAAAAGTGCTTTAATAGCAGTATATACAAGATGTTATGGGAGCCCAAAGGAGGAAAAGGAGAATATGGAGTGGAACGTCATTGAAGGCTTCTCAGAGGAGGCAATGTTTGAGTGAAATCTCTGGGGAGTAAGAGTTTTTTACTGAATGACCAAGAAGAAGAGCAACTGAGAGAGAAAAAAATAACTTGAGTCAATTCAGGGAGATATGAAAGCACCTTCTCTCCCTTCCCTATCTATGAGTTACAGCTTGTAGTCACTTAAGTTATTTTTAATAAGGAGAAATTGGACAGGCACTCTGCTGATATAGCCTTTAATGACTCTTCAATTTCTTCAGAACTGAGAAGAAATTACTTGGTTTCGAAGAACTCTTTCCAGTTTTCCTTCTTACAGCTTCTTTGAGATTCAGCAGTACCAATTTGGTTAAGTTGGGAATTCTATTTCTTCGAAACCCTTCTTTGTATGGTTCCTGGTTAGAGTTGTTTGAAGGAAGAACTTGAGTGAAATTTGGAAGGTGGGAGAGAGGGAGCAGTTGTTGATTTGGAAGTTTGTCCCAGTCAGATACAGAACCGGATCGGTTCTAGCTGATCATGGCTCTCCTCTATGTCTAGCACATCTTCCCACGTGCCGCTCTGCTGACCAGTAGTGGCCTCCAGCCCACCAAAAGACTCTTGACGGGGAGTGTGCAGAGGTGGTGGTCTTTAGAGACAGTAGCTTCCTCTAGTCCTCTCCACAAGTGCTTTCTTTGTGGTTTCACTTTGTACTACATGAATTTCTTGGATTTTACTGCAAACTTCGACTTGTCTTTTCTTGCTAGTGCTCTAGGTAAACTGGTAATGACTTCTCTGATATCCTGACCTTCAGTTCCTCAGCTCCTCCCACACGTGTGTAAGGTCTAATTCCTAAAATAAATCCTTCATTCCTATAATACTTACGGTGGCTGTGAACCCTGACTGATACAAGGAGGTGTCTTTAACAGGCCATGAACATTGATTAGAATACTCCCTTCCTCTGCTCTCCATTTTTAGCATGGCAAACTCCTGTGTTTTTCAAGATTCAGTTTAAATGTGAATTCCATTGTGAAAACTTCTGGAACCCTCCTTTTTGCCAGATTTACACAAACAGTGGTCCTGAAACACTTTGGATACTTTTTTTTTTTTCACTTCCCACATCTACTATGGTTTGGTATTTGTGAACCTATTCTCACCACACGTTATGAACTGTTTAAGACACAGGGACATATTTTACTATCTTTGCTGTCTGTCTTTGTTGTTCTGCCTCCTGTGTTGTGTAGCAAAACACACAGTTCCAGCAATTGATTTGAGCTTATTGACTGGCATATACATAGTAGTTGCTTCTAAATCTGTAAGGATTTGCAAGACCTCTGATAGGAAGATTCATAGTTGAGAATCAGATGATCCCTATAGGTAAAACATTGGAAAAATGAGGAAGTAGTTTGATACACAAAAATCATTTCAACTATTTTATGACATGACAATAAGACAGTAAAATTAGTACACTAAATAAAGAGAATGCCAATGCCATATTACTCATTATCAGGTGGTTATAAAAGTTACGTGGCAGTTAATTTTGATTTACCACTCCTTGGTACTGAAAACTATTTTCAGATTTCTTCTACCATTGTTTTAACACCTAAAAAAACTAAATGCTTCACTCTTTTATTTCCAGGTAAGTTGTGTGCTTAAAGGGCTTTTCTTTGTGCCTTCTCCACTGTTAAAGTATTTAGTGCCTGTTCTGATGGTTTAGAGTTGTTGCCTCCCATTTCTCAGTTCTACTCCTGTTTAGAAATGCAGACTGAGTTGGATATTAAAGATGGAGATAAATGAGTGAAACAGAAACCAATAAACAGGTAAACCTCAAACCTTCGAGGAAATTTTATGTAACCTGTTCATTCTCACTGAACAGGCATTTCTCACCTTCTCTCCTGATACATGGAGATTTATAAACTCCTGTGCTCAGATAGTTGCATGCCAGAGCACGCTCAGCCCCCATACTCACTTCTCTGTTCCCTGCCTTGCAACAGTCACAGGAGTGCAGTTCTGAGGCCAGGTTTGATCTTCTTTCCACATCCTGAGAGAGAAAGAACATTGCAAAAACTCCAGCTCGTGTTCTGCTGTCTGTTTTGCTCCTTTTTCTATTTCCTACACCACTTTCCCTTTTTCTAATTATCCCCAGTTGGAGGGACTCATAAATCTTGTATACTGTAACTGAAAGTGAAATTCTCCCCATTGCTGAAAAGCTGCACAGAAGCAAATCCACAGATACTGGAATTCTGTATATGGGGAGGCTCACAGTGGGAAAAGGGTACTCTATATTCAATTTTAATATTCTAGTGTTCACAGGTTTGCCTTCATTTGGTATTTTTTTAAAAAAGAAAATAGTAGTTTATCACAAAATCTTGAAATCTTGTTAGAAAGATGGAAAGTATTTATATTAATTGCTTTGTTTTAGAAACTTTTTGGCAGTTCTTCCTAATTAACCTGATTGGCTGAGGGAAGAAATTGCTAAGAGACCAATCACATTACTTCATATTTGAGATGCTGGCTATTTAAAAATAGCTCCCTTGGATTTCATGATAACTGGATCCTGAAATGATCTGGCATCAGATTTTGAGTGTTTCAACAACTGAATGGGATGGCCCATTGATTGCCCATCCATTGTGACAGCCCAGAGCCCCGTGATTGACCAGGGTCTGGTTAACTCAGTTGACCTGGATACTCCAGGCCCTGATGATTGCTCCCTGAACCCTAAGGGGAGCTTGGACTGTCAAGGACTAGTCACGTGCCTGTTTTGTTTGCAGAATTGTCATTGTCAGAGAAGAAAATTCACAGTTCACCTTTGTTCTTTCACAGTACCAGGCAGAAAAAACAAAACAAAAACCAAAGCCCAACAACATTTTGGAAAATTGGTTCCATTAAAGATATGCTCTATCATATCTACCCTGATGAGCACAATAAAATAAAAATGATTCTGGTGCTATTTACACAGCTGCGTTTATTTGATTTGTAGGTTACTTAAAGGTGCTCTAAATCAGTAGTCCTTAAACTGTGGTCCCAGAGCAGAGGCAGCAGCGTTACACAGAAGCTTGTTAGAAATGCAAAGTGTTGGGCCCCACTCCAGACCTACTGAATCAGATACTCTAGGGATGAGGCCGAGCAACCTTTGTTTTAATGAGCCTTCCCAATGAGGCTGGTGCCTGCTCAAGTTGAGAACCATTGTTCTTAACTGCTGGTATGGGGGGAGGGGAAATGTATTTGTTTAAATGGTGACACCTGGAATCCTAATTCTGTGTGTTCTCTTCTCATTCTTTCCTCCTAAGTCTTCCAGTCAGAAGAATCACTTCTCTCGTTCCTTAGTCCCTCAAGGCCTTTTGTAACTTCCACTCCGGGGGCCTGGGTGGGCTGCCTACTGTTGGGATGCACTGGGAACATTCTAGCCTCATTAGAACTCAGCAGTTAAACCAGAGCATCCCCCCTGATGGCCTGGCCCGGATAACTGACACTTTGTGTTTCCCTCCCTCATGCACCCTACTGCAAATAAAGCAAATTATTGCCATTGTGTATCCCAGCATTATATGAGACAGGTAATGGTCAACCCTCTTGAAGCATTTAGAACAAGAGCCTGGCAATTTTAAGCTTTTCATTTTGGAAGATAATTTTCATTTGTTTTCTGTATAAGTTGGGTGTGCTGGAAATCCACAACAAACCTAGAATTTTAAAATACTCATTGCACTGAAAGAAGCATGGCCATTTTCTATTCCATATGTGAGATGTAAGGGCTCAGAAAAATGTCAGCTTGCAAAGCTGCCTAATCGTTGCATCTCCTTCTTGTTCAACGGCTTTGAATTGGGTGGGGAGAGGTTGGAGGTACAGACTTATTGGTCTTAACCAACAAAGTTTATTGAAACCAGATATATCTAAGAAAAACATATTGGTGTGTTTTTTTCCTTCACTAGAACTGCCCTCGATAAAATGTGGGTGTCATTTGGAAAGGGCATCATTTCCAGTGAATTCTAAAAGTGTCACACAGGGTATTGATTGATCAGTCTTGCCGTCAGCATGATTGGGGCCAGCGTGGAGCTGCTCCTGTGATCCTATTTTCAAAGCTCACAGACACCTTCACACTCTGGCAAATAGTATCAGCAAGTGGTCCAACAGAGGGGGCCAGAGGGATGGGAGTGAGGTGCAGGAACAGTATGGCAGAAAGGTGGCAAGAATGAATGATTTTGTATCATGGTCAGCTTGTCTTACCAGTATGTGTTGAAAGCTGTAAGTACACCTCAGGTACACTGGATGGTTAGGAGTCTAATTTATTTTCTCTAATAAGCAACATTAAGCTGTGAGTAAGTCAAAGCAGCTTCTAATCAATGAGAAATACCAATACCAACATTGGTGAAGTCATTTTAAAATACTATGTTTCTTCATTTGTGTTCGCTTTTGTCCTCAAGTTCATATTCATAATATAGACATGGGACAGAAGTACTTAGCCCAACTGTATTTCCTTTATGGTATGAGGCAAAGTTACATCTAGCACAGGTGGTCCTTAAAATAACAAATATACAATCTAGGCATGTGGCTTCTAAGGGTGCCAGTCACTTGCTCTAGGATTGCATGTGTGAGTGAATGCATGAATGTACATGAGCAGATAGGTCTACCTTGACCTGTGTCATAAAGAGTTTGGAGATGGATTGAGTGGCCTTAGGCAAGGGATGATCTTTTTATGGGCCCTCATTTTCCTGTTTCTGAAATGAGACACTGGACAACAGAAGTTCTAAGATTCAAACTCTGATATTATATAATGTTTTTCTATGGCTTTTACTGAGGCTCAGCAATAGTGAGGCAGCGGGCAGGGAGTTGGTTTGAGTAGAATGGAGGTGACTGAATACTTTCTACCTCCTGAGCAAATACTTTCCTGGTGTGTGAACTTTGGACTTTTTGATGAGAAAAATAAGCTCCAGGTTTGCAGCTGGAAGGGTCAATTCCAGGGTCTTCCTTGGAGCTTCCTCTGATCAACTCCAGGTTCCCTAGACCTCAGGGCTGGGACCAAAACCCTGAAGCCGGAGGAGTTGGACAAGAAGTACTCCTAGGAGGTACAGGCACCTCCATTTGGACCTGAGGGTCCAAAGGCACTTTGGTTCAGATCTGAGGGTCCCAAGGCACTTTGCTTCTCCCTAGGACTCCTCCCTGGGACTGTCAGGGCACATTATGATGGGGAACATGGAAATATGTTTCCTCCCTCCTTTGCAGCAGAGAAGAGCATGCCATGATACAACCACTCTAATTCTTACATACTCTTTTAACTTACAGACCTGCCTCATTCTCTGCCTATTTTATTCTTTCCCTCGGGATAATTGGCTATGCCAAACATGGACAGAGGAAACTCCTTTGGTTATTATCACATCCTTTCTTCAGTCTGACAGTCCATGCCCAATCATGGATGGCTATGTTTTTGCATAGCAAGACCTCACAGGGATACTGGGAGGTTAAATGCAGCACAGAATTGAAAGCACTAAATCCTATGCAGGATGCTATGTGTGTAACATTTGGTTATTATTTCCAGTGGACTGAAGATTCCTCAGAGACCAGGACTGGGCCTATTCTTTCCATGCCCTTTGCTTAGTGCATCGTGGGAGCTTGATTGATGTTGGTTGAATAGAGGAATCAGTTCAAAACCTGCCTCTGTGGCCCTTGTAAGTGAACTTGTACCTTACTCTTAGAGAAGCTCAGGGAGAAAACATTGGTATTTATTTTTGGTAGGGTCACTTAATCTTCTGGCCAGTTTTGTGAATAATGTATTGATGTAATGCTTGAATCTTATGATTGTGACTTCCCATTGTCAGTGATTTCCAGGTAGAGAATTCTGTCACTTAGTCTCCTGGACAGTTTTGTGGATAATTTATTCATGTGATGCTTGGATCTGATGATTGTGACTCCCCATCATAAGTGATTCTATCTAGAGGTAGAAAATTCTGTCCAGTTGTTGACTTAACCTTATTAAAAGTATGCCTAGCTCCAACCTTTGTTCTGTTGCTGGGACATCTGGGCTTATAGTTCAGCCTTGTTTGTTCTTACAGCCCCACTGTCAGGTATATGCAGGTCAATGGACTGGCTCAGCCTGGTGTCCTGACACACCCCCCTGGCGGCCTCTGCCATTGGACAGCACCTCCCTGCAAAGCAGGTGGCTGCACCATTATTCCGGACAATCGTCCTGCCACAGGGGTGAGTGACATCTGCACTGACACCATTCTGGATGACAAAACTGAGAGGCTGCTTTACAGAGTGGCCAGTCCAACCAGAAGAAGAGTAAAAAGAATCAAATAATTATTACTCTAGAGAGAGGACTGGGAGCTGGAACTTAGTAATGTCAGGTATTTTGCCCACTTATCCAATGGTTCATCATACTTTGTATGTTATGTAAGAATTAAAAATGAGTTTATCTGATTGAATGGAAAAAAATACCAAAGTAAAAAAAAGTTTAATGATGTTTTTCCCCAGTTAGTTAATGGCAGTATTGGATCTAGAATCCAAAGTATTTAACTAAAAGCACCACCCCTTGTTTTTTTTTTACCATACCACACAATCTCAATATCCAGTTGTTGTTGTCCTGTTGTTGGTTTGCCTGCCGTCCACTGCTAAAACTCTTTCTACTACTTATGAGAAAAAATTCCAATGGCTTTAAAACCATTTTGCTAAAGCAAACAGCTCAGACCCTTACCTTTGCTGCATAGGTGACTTTTCAGTAAGGAAAATAAAAATACTAAATTTTATTACATATTTGAGAGCCGCCCAAATGATTTCAAAGGCAGCTTATTCTACTTTTTCCAAGTTTTAAAACTTTTGTTAGAAATATGCATTCAGGTTGAAAGAAGAATATTTGGGTAAGAGAAGAAATGATGATACTATAACCTCATAATTTCAACCTGATGTTACTGGCATTTCGAGAACTTTTTTTCACTATATTTTCTCCCATCTAGTTATAATTATATTGTTGATAATACTTGGCAGTTCCCTCCACTTAATATTACAGCAGAGGAATTTCTCCTTCTTATGCTTTCTTTATAGTCTTCTATCACTTATAATAGCTCATTATATTGAGTGAATATATCACAACTTGATCATTCCATATTTTTGAAATCTAAATTATTTCTTCTTTATTGTATCTATTTTTATGTCCACTGCTGTGAACCTTTTAAAGCATAATTTTAAAAATTATTTAAAAATTATTCCTTTAGATTAGATCAAAAAGATATACATAAATAGTCTACATTTTAAATACTATTGGTTTATCTTATTTCATTATTTTTCAAAAAGGTTTTACCAATTTATACTGCCCATAAGATGTTTATTTCACCTCTTTTAATTTATATTTTCAAATTTTGTTTCTGCTTTTCCTTACTTTGATTGTTTACCACTGGAATCTTGAGACCAGTTAAATTGTTAAAAAGGATTAAATACAGCTAATTAACAAAAACCTGTCACATGCTTCTGTGATTACATCAACAGATGGAAACCTAGGAAGCTAGCTTACACTGGTCATGTCCGGTCTCTTAGACAACTAGTAGCTACAAGCAGAACGAGAAGGTGTTTTGAGGGAAGATTAAAATGGGGCTTTGTAGCCACAGAGAACTGAAATCACTCTGCACGCTTTTTAGAACACTGAGGCTGGATAACAGGCGTTTGAGGCAGCCTTGCCCCACTGTCTTTGGGAAATTTTGCTTTTGGGAGAATGGTTTGTTTATTTTAAGTAAGACCAATTATAATTTTTATTGAGAAAATATGTTTGTGACTAAAATGTGACCTGGATATCCATTGTCTAGATCAATGCAATATTTTACTCATAGGCTACCACAATCGTTGTTCTACCTAATTACTGTAAGGAGATAAATGATTCCTTTCTCTAAAGACTCCAAAGGTAGTGGAGAATTGTGGAATCTAGAAATGTGATTAGTAGAGCATCTGAGATGGTTTGAAAGTAATTACTACTAAGCATAGCCATGTGATCTCCTTATAAGACACACTAACTGTTGTTCAGTGATTCCTATTGTTGCACCTTATAGCTGGTAGATGTGTGGTTGTTTATAAGGATTTTGTGCTGTTTCTCCCTTGAAGGAAGGGATTTGCTTTCTAGGCACTTTTCTTAACCTTGCTCTGCAGATTAAAAAGCTTAAGGACCACACAGATTTCATGGCTTCTGAGTGCTCATTCATGAAATTCCAGGGAGGATGAGTGTGCTGAAAAAGGCCGTTTTTCTGTAGAGAAACCAGTGTAATTGCAATGAGTTAGAATTAAATTATAAATGACTCAGAACAATCAAATACTGCTTATTTATAAGAAGAGGGTGAGGAGGAACTCCTGTTTTTGTAAATAAGGTGCTCTTCTCCTGCGATGGAATATGATAGTAAAAATATGACAGGGGAGAGAGTATGTTTGTTCTCCTAACTCCCTTCTCTCTGCTTGTTCCATGTTGGATTTAAGAAATTTCTTAAAGATAAGGGAAAGCAGGGGCTTGCTAGCAAACAAGAATGAGCAAGGAATGGGTATTCAGAGTTTGGGGCAAAATGAAAAAAAAAATAAAAAGGGAAAAGAAAAGACAAGCAGACCTGACTGACCAACGGGAGTTGGGCACATTCATGATGGTAAATTGGGCTCCTGCATGCTCTAATTCCTGCTGTACCCCAGACTGATAACACGCCTGGGATAAAAAGGAGAGAAGAAAGGTGGGGAAAAAAAATCTATGCGGGAGGCTGCGAGTGTATAGAGTGTGTTCCGAGCTCCCTCCACAGGCAGACACCGATCAATAAATCAATAGGGAATGTTCACTGGCTGTAAAATGGGTAGAGAATCTAGTGTCAAGCTGCTTCAAGATGGATGGACAGCGGGCTTGCTGTCTGCTGAAAGGCCAGAGGTGACTATCACCTTGAGATGAGATCAGTGACCAGCAGCCTAACAGCCCTTTGAACTCTGAGTCGATGATTGAGGACGCGGGCAGGGCTTAAAACAGTCCCGGCGACCCGCAGTGACATCCTCCTCTGCCCTGTGCATCACCCCCAACACTCACAACTCTTGGCAGGTGAACGGTTTGCCACACAGAGCCTGGCTGCTGCCTGACCCTGGCCTGCTGTGCCCTGTCATTGAAGTAAAGGCTACAGGAGACTGAATCAGAAATTACTAGATGCCCTAGTGGTAGGAAGCATCGATCAGAAAGGGCAGGGATTTTCTGCACAACAGTTGGATCTTTCCTTTTATATAAAGGGGGTTTAACATAATATGGACTGTGCTGTCACTGCGCAGCACTATCTGTTAACCCTTGCTTTCGTGAACTTAACCTAAGGCTGCCACAGGGGTGGCTACAGTCGGTCTCACTGAAACTCAGAAAAGCGCTTTCTGTTTGAAGGGCCTTTAGGTCAGCCCAGCCTGGCTGTGTGGGGCGGTCACTGCTGCCCCCGTGGCTGTGTGCTGGCTCCATTGGAGCAGTGGGTGGCTTCTCTTCAGCTGCTGCTCAGCCAGCATGCTGCAGCTCACTGGGTTTTGACACAGAGAGGGGAATGGCCTGGCTCCAGAGTCCCTGCTGTTGAGGCGGGCAGGGGATGGTATATTCCTTGTCCTCTCTGTGACCCCCAACTTATTCTCACTTTTGAAAAGATGAGGCTCCTAACCTCTTAGGACTGAGACCAAGTTTTCACGTTGGGTTCAAATGCTAAGCTATCAACCTCCTGCTTAGTTCTCAGAATGTGGCTCTATCCAGAAGATGTAAATGGCTTATCCTAGAGAAAACATAATCAAAAAGTTCTGGGTGATATTTTATTTATCATATAGATAATTTATCATCATCTGGACACATGTATAGTAGTCTGCATGTCTTATTCATTTCTTAAAATTCTTTTATTTGATCTCACACTACTTGCCATTCCTATTGTGTGCTAGGCAATAGGCAAAGAGATGAAGAAAATATGGTATTAGCCCATGAAAAATTATTTATATTTTGGGTCCCCAAAAACGATTTATAAAACTTCTGTTTCTTGTATGTCTAGAAGCTCTTACTTATTTCTTTAAAAAGTTTTTTTTTTTTGGTCTTTAAAGTTGTTCATCCTTTTTTATTTTTGGATGAACAGAAAAGACAATTTCGGGGGATAGGCAGAAAAGTAGAAAGATGTACTAGATACAAAAATAAATTAAGGTTGTGTGATGTATTGGGAAATGCATTATAGAGGAATTCATTCCTTCCTTCATTCATTCCTCCATTCGTGCATTCACTCATTTCTTTCACAAGTGTTTATGGACTGCCAGGTGCCTGGCAAACTACTGATATTGTATACCTCTGGTGGAGGGCAGACATTCAACACAGTGTGCTACAGTCAAATGTACAAAGGTATAGAGTACTACGAGGAGCATCTATTTTAGATGGAGATGGAAGTCAGTGAAGGCTTTAACTTGAGAGCTGAAGAAGCTGAAGTTAGAGCAGATAAAAGTGAGGACCCAGCTTGGGCCTCTCATCCCATATGTGACCCCCAGGCAAGATCCCCATCTTCCTGAACCTACGCTAACCTACCTGTCAATTAAAGGAGTTGGACTAGATAATTTATAAATAAAAGCCTCTGACTCTGAAGTATTATAATTCCTTAAAAGAGCCCATTTGCAAGAAATCTAAGTCCATCAGAACCACTCTTAAGAATCGTTCATATCATTTCCAAAGGAATATAGAGTTGTTGGTTGCTGCCATACAATCTCAGAGGGACTAGTCATATCTCAAACATTCAGGTAGTGCTACTTACCATGGCTGTTTATTATGGCCCCCCAGTTGATGGCCTGGGTCTTGGTCTGAACAACTCATAGGGCTGTGGGGCAAGACTACACTAGATTGAATTGTGTGTGATTCAGACATAAGGTTTGATCACCACACTTTGATTTCTAGTTAAAAATAAAAAGATGAGCTAGGGTACAGTGGCTTTCACCTGAAGTCCCATTTACTCAGGAGGGTGTGGTGGGAGGATCGCTTGAGCCATGGAGTTTCAGGCTGCAGTGAACTTTGATGGTGCTACTGCACCCTAGCCTGTGTGACAGAGTGAGACCTTTTCTCTAAAAAAAGAGAAAAATAAACACAGAAAAAAGAGGAAGAAGTAGGGAATAGGCTGCATTTAGAAATACTAGCAGGTTTCCCATTTATCAAAAATGTGGTCAGTATCTACTTTGTATCGGGTAGTATGCTTGGTGGGCAAGGGAGGGGAAAAATGAATCAGACATCAGACTTGGATTCTGTCTTCATGGAGTTATTTCCCTGGATTTGAAAAAAAGTTGCATTAAAAATTTGAATACTTGTAAATATTTGATCTGTGTATGCTAAACACAGAGCTGATCCACATAAAGATTTACGTAAATATGTTAAAGTTTGTTGCCTTGTTTCATCTCATTATGGTTACCCATCTCTACTTACTTCCTCTATAGAGACTCACTTTTCAAGATCAGACCTTAGCATGTAATATTCTTATTCTCTTCACTTGACATGAAATGTCAACTTGCATCTTTAAATAAAATCCTAGTCTCCTGTTCCTACAAAGAGGTCTTATAGGTTGGGGAGATTACTCTGCATTGGTCAGGAGGAGCAAGAAGGTGAAAGCTCACAGGTAGAGAGTACACATAGGTGAGAAGCTACTAGAAAAATGTCGTTTTGAACTTCTGTCTCTTCTGCTTTTCTTCAATCCCAGCTGATACAAGGTGCCACAAACTCCAAATAACTCACAGTCACACCAATATTACAGGTGGTGACCTAGAAACTACAGTCCCTAGGATATGATGACATTAGGAAGTCTATACCAGGATTTCTTGAGAAGGGTGATAAATGAAGTCACCTTGAAGCATGTCCCAGCTGGCTTTGTGGGAGCTGTCGGTGTGTCTGGGAAGCCCTTTAAACATTGGCTGCTTTTAATCTGAGCTGTCTTTGTTGCTGGATATGTTGCTAGAGTTATTCTCCCAAACACAGGCTTTTTGATCGATTTCTCTTTAGTTGTTGCTGATTTAGAAACTGCTTGTAGGTCTATATCTGGGTAATCTGGGGTTGCAGATGCCCTGGCAAGGAGGCTCCTAAATTATCACATAATTATCTGGAAAGTCCTCACTTCTTGGCCTTGCCGAGACTTCCTTCTTGTAATCATCCCAGAAAGGCTGAGTGCTTCAGAATTAGGAGTCTGGCTTTATAGATACTGGGGCTCAAATCCTGACTCCCCACTTTGTAGCTCTATAATCTTGTGAAAGATAATTTTAATCTTTCTAAATCTCAATTTCCTTACCCTAAAAATGGGTTGTTGTAAGAATGTAATGAGATAAATCCCTTTCTTTGTTCTTGCAAATAGAAAGTGCTCAAGAGATGTTAGCTTTTGTTATTAACAGTAACAATGACAACTTAAGTTTAATACATCATTGTGGATCACAGAA
The DNA here is from genome assembly GCA_004027715.1 of Plecturocebus donacophilus. NCBI lineage: Eukaryota > Metazoa > Chordata > Mammalia > Primates > Pitheciidae > Plecturocebus > Plecturocebus donacophilus. The sequence continues at coordinate 128,521 of PVKP010001742.1, forward strand.
TCCTATATGTAGAAAACTTTTAAAACAGAAAAACTGTTAGAACTAAGAAATGAATTCAGTAAAGTGGCAGGATACAAAATCACCACACAAAACTTGGTTACTAACCAGCTGAAAAAAATTTAGGAAAACAGTCATTTTTACAGTAGCATTAAAAAGAATAAAAGGTTGGGTACAGTGGCTCATGCCTACAACCCCAGCATTTTGGGAGGTAGAAGCAGGAAGGTTGCTTGAGCCCAGGAGTTCAAGACCAGTTGGACAACAAAGTAAGATCCAACTCCATAAAAAATAAAAAATTTAGTTAGGCATTTTTGTGGTGTTTGCCTGTAGTCTCAGCTACCTGGGAGGCTGAAGTGAGAAGATCACTTGAGCCTGGGAGGTTTGAGTTGCAGTGAGCCATAATCATGCTTCAGCCTGGGTAACACAGCAAGACTCTACCTCAAAAGAAAAAAGAAAAGAAAAAAAATTAAGAATAAATTTAACCAAAAAGGTGAAAGACTTGTACATTGAAAACTACAATACACTGATAAATGAAATTAAAGCATATAAATAAATAAATAAGTGGGAAGAACACCCCTGGTTTATAGATTGGAAGAATTAGTGTTGATAAAGTATTCAAACTACCCAGTGATCTGTGGAGTCAAGACTATCACCATCAAAATCCCATTGGCGCTTTTTACAGAAATAGGAAAAACTATTTTAAACTTCAGAGTCACAAAAGACCCAGAATAGCCATATCAATCTTGAGAAAGAACAAGGCTAGAGGCATCACACTTCCAGATTTTGAAATATATTACAAAGCTAAGTAATTGAAACAGTATGACGATGACATAAAGACAGACACACAGTTCAAAGAGAGCCCAGAACTAAACCCAGGCACATTCTGATCTTTTACAAGGGTGCCAATAATATATAATGGGAAAAAGATGGTCTCTTTAACAAATGGTTCTGGGAAAACTATGTTTCCATATGCAAAAAAAATGAATTGGATTCTGACCTTATACCATAAACAAATATTAACTCAAAGTTGATTAAAAAACTAAATATAAGAGCCCAAAACTGTAAAACCTCTAGAAGAAAACATGGGGTAAAATCTCATTGATATTGGTCATGGCAATAATTTCTTGGATATGACACCAAAAACATAGGCAATAAAAGTAAAAATGGACAAGTGAGACTACATCAAATTAAAAGGTTCTGCACAGCAAAGGAAATAATCAACAAAATGAAATGACAACTTATGGAATAGGAGAAAATATCTGAAAACCACAAGTCTCATAAAGATAAAATTTCAAAATATGTAAGGAGCTCCTGCAACTTGTAGCAACTTCCCCCCAAACAAACCAAAACAAAAGATTCAATTAGAAAAATGAGCAAAGGACCCGAATGGACATTTTTCCAAAGAAGACATACAAATGGCCAACATGTGTATGAAAACATGCTTAACACCATTAATTATCAGGTAAATGAAAATAAGAACTAAAATGAGATATCATCTTATACCTGTTAGGATGGTTATTATCAAAAAGACAAAAGATAAAAAGTTGGCAAAAATGTGGAGGAAAAGGAACCCTCATAAGCTGTTGATGGGAATGTAAATTAGTAGAGCCATAATGGAAAACATTATGGATGGCTCTCAAAAAATTAAAAATAGAGCTACCGTATGACCCAGCAATCCCACTATTGGTTATATAGCCAGAAGAATTGAAGACAGGATCTTGAAGTATTATTTGCATACTCATGTCCATTGCAGCATTATTCCCAATAGCCAAGATATGGAAACAATTCAAGTGTTCATCAACAGATGAATGGATAAGGAAAATGTGGCATATATATACAATGGGATATGGAATATTTTTTGGCCTTAAAAAAGAAGGTAATATTGCCATTGGCAATAACATGGATGAACTTTCAGGATATTAATTAACAGTGAAATAAGCCAGCCACAGAAGGATAAAAACTGCGTAACTCCACTTACATGAGCTATCTAAAATAGTCAAACTCATAGAAGCAGAGAATAGAATAAGAGTTTCCAGTGGCAGAAGGGAGACAGAAATGGGGAGTTGTTCAATAAATAGATATAAAATTTCAGTTGTGGTATGTAAATATGTTCGAGAGATCTGCTGTACAACATAGCACCTATAATTAATACACTTGTGCACTTCAAAATTTGTGGAAGGTGAATATTATTTTAATGTTCTTATAACAATTACACAGAAAGGAAGACAAAGAAACTTTGGGAGGTGTCGGATGTGTCTATTATCTTACAGATGTTGATTGTGGTGATGATATCATGGTGTTTGCATGTATCCAAACTTATCAAATTTTACACATTAAAATGTGCAAGTCTGTATATATCAATGATAACTCGAGAGCTAGAGAAACACAAAAGAAAATTAATGGCTCTTATGTTCTCATAACCTAGAGATAAACAATATGTACATTTTAGTGAATTTTTTTCTGATAATTTTGTGTGTATTACATTTTTAAATAATTTTAACAGAAATAGGATCATATTACCCCTATAAACCACATTATTTCCTGATCAATGTCATTAAATATTGTTTGAAAATTTGAAAAAGATAACGTTTAACAAAACATCTAGTCTAACTTCAGCTATGATTAGATGTCAGATCTAATGAATCTGAGACTTGAGAATCTCAATTGTCCCACCTGTCCCTCCCCAGACCTCTCACAGCTACTGGATGATGAAACTGAAGGACTGGTCTGGAGCCTTAGTCGTCACACTGAGGTTTCTGTCTTGACCCTTCCTCAGCTGTTTACCCGTGACTGACTCCGGTGCCTTCTTTTACTTCATCATTTTCTTTTTTTTTTTTTTTTTTGAGATGGAGTTTCGCTCTTGTCACCCAGGCTGGAGTGCAATGGTGCCATCTTGGCTCACTGCAACCTCCGCCTCCTGGGTTCAAGCAATTCTCCTGCCTCAGCCACCTGAGTAGCTGGGACTACAGGCATGTGCCACCATGCCCAGCTAATTTTTTTTTTGTATTTTTAGTAGAGATGGTGTTTCACTATGTTGACCAGGATGGTCTCGATCTCTTGACGTCATGATCTACCCGCCTCGGCCTCCCAAAGTGTTGGGGTTACAGGCGTGAGCCACCACGCCCAGCCTACTTCATCATTTTCGTATCAGCTTTTCTTAAACACATTCCTGGTTGCCTGATTGTTCATTCCTTGAAAAGCATATAGTGTCATGTTTGCTTACTGACTAGTTCCTCTTGATTTCTTGGGGAGTAGAGGAGAATCAATTCCAACAAGTGATTCCCCATTTCCCAGGAGATTGCTGCCCTTCTCAGTATGCCCAGCTGGCCCTGGTAAGGGGCCTCCTTTCCGTTTTCTTGAGGACCTGTTTCTCCCATGGTCCTGCTCAAGGACTTGTGCATGAGGCTCTGTCACCCTAAAACACCAAAGATTATGACTGGGGTTTGGAAGCAGACCCGACTTCCTGTCAGTTAGCCCTTCCCACCTCACTCAGGTCTTGTGGACCCTTCTGTTTGTCTTTCTTAGTTCTCTCTGTGTCCTGAACCTACCACAATGTTCTACTGGTTTGTCTAATGTCTCCCAGCCAGGGTCCCTCCTGGCTAAGGGCCTGGGCTCCATGGCATTAGAAGGACAGGTTGCTAAGTCCCGTGTGCCTGACCCATAGCCACATGTAGCTGTCTGACTCTTTATTTATCTTTTGTTTCTCGGAGACTCCTTCAAATTGGTGTTTCAGATGTATTCTTTTCTGCTCAATCCTCATTCCTTCCTGCAAAGCAGGTGACCCTATAATGCCTATAGCCATAACATGATCCCCTGTCTCCATTTTTCTCCATGTGAGAACTTTGCAGTTACTCATCTTTCTCTCAGTCTTGGAGATAGGCTGTCTTTCCATTTTCTGCCTTGGTCTGGGTTGTCTCCTACCCCACCTACTGGGAGATCCATCCCAGTCATTCCACCTTTCCTTTATCCACAGCCTTCCTCTTCCCACTGTCTCATTCTTGTCTGCTTTCTGATCCTCACAGTACTACCCTGAAAACAAAAATCCCCAGAAAAACCTTGGGTGATCTTTTTGCCTAAGTAGACTTCCTTTGAAATTGCCCTCTTTTTTTTTGAGAAAGGGTCTCAGTGCTGCCCAGGCCGGAGTGTTGCGGCACAATCTTGGCTCACTGCAGCCTCGACCTCCTGGGCTTAAGCAGTCCTCCCACCTCAGGTTTCCAAGTAGCTGGAACTACAGGCATGAGCCTCTGTGCTTAGCTAATTTTTCTATTTTTTTTTAAAAAGTTGTTGTTGAAATGGGATCTCACTATTATGCCCAGGCTTGTCTCTGACTCCTGGACTCAAGCGATCCTACCTCCCTCAGCTTCCTGGGTGCTGAGATTACAGGCATGAGCCGCTGTGCCTGGCCTGAGATTACTTGTTCTATGAGAGATGTTCTGGAGGTTTATTGTAAGCTAATTTTACCCAATGGGGGAAAAAGTGAGGCTCCCCAATGCTTCATCTGGGCCTGCAACCTCCTGTGCTGACAGTCAGTCTCTAAGCCGTATTGTTGTTTCTTCATAGACTCTGACATCTGTCTTTGTCATCTATTTCTGCGTCTCTTTCCTTCCTCTTTGTATAGGTCTCTATCATCTCAAACCTGGGATACTACCTGAACTTTCTAACCAGTCTCTTCTATTTGAGTCCATGTTATAAGTAGCTGGCAGGTAAACAGTACTTTGGCTGTGCCACACCTATGCTGAAAAAACAAGGATGACCCTTGATCCCACACAGGACAAAGTCAAAACTCCTAACCTTCCACAAGCAGAACCACCTAGAATCAGGCCATATCCTACTTCCAGTCACATTTCTTTTATGCCAAACTCTACTTCAATTACTTGTCCCGAAATCTACATCGTAATTCCTAGTGTTTATGCCATTATTAATTTCATCTCCCTTTCGAAGTCAGTTTTCTTTCTAGTTCACTCATAGAAAGTGCACACATCCTGCTAGACCTGAGTCCAACACTATCTCTTCCTCAAGTTACCTCCTGACCTTACCATCTCGACATAACCTTTCGTTGTTATACTTTGTGTCTTTTGAACACTCTTTATCCTCCCAAATTAAAGAAAATTTATTCACTTTATAAGGAATTTTAGGTAAAATCTATTTGGGCTAAAAATTCATTTCACTGTATATATCTAGACTCAGAGCATTTCCTCTCTATTCTTTTTTTTATTGCATTTTAGGTTTTGGGGTACATGTGAAGAACATGCAGGATTGTTGCATAGGTACACACATGGCAGTGTGATTTGCTGCCTTCCTCCCCATCACCTATATCTGACATTTCTCCCCATGCTATCTCTCCCCAACTCCCCACCTCTCGCTGTCCCTCCCCTATTTCCCCCCAACAAACCCCAGTGTGTGATGCTCCCCTCCCTGTGTCCATGTGTTCTCATTATTCAACACTCACCTATGAGTGAGAACATGCATTGTTTGATTTTCTGTTCTTGCGTCAGTTTGCTGAGAATGATGGTTTCCAGGTTCATACATGTCCCTACAAAGGACATGAACTCATCATTTCTTATGGCTGCATAGTATTCCATGGTGTATATGTGCCACATTTTCCCTGTCCAGTCTATCATCGATGGGCATTTGGGTTGGTTCCAGGTCTTTGCTATTGTAAACAGTGCTGCAATGAACATTCGTGTACACGTGTCCTTATAGTAGAACGATTTATAATCCTTTGGATATATACCCAGTAATGGGATTGCTGGGTCAAATGGAATTTCTATTTCCAGGTCCTTGAGGAATCGCTACACTGTCTTCCACAATGGTTGAACTAGTTTACACTCCCACCAACAGTGTAAAAGTGTTCCTATTTCTCCACATCCTCTCCAGCATCTGTTGTCTCCCGATTTTTTAATGATTGCCATTCTAACTGGTGTGAGATGGTATCTCCGTATAGTTTTGATTTGCATTTCTCTAATGACCAGTGATGATGAGCATTTTTTCATATGTTTGTTGGCCTCATGAGTGTCTTCTTTTGTAAAGTGTCTGTTCATATCCTTTGCCCACTTTTGAATGGGCTTATTTGTTTTTTTCTTGTAAATCTGATTTAGCTCTTTGTAGATTCTGGATATTAGCCCTTTGTCAGATGGGTAGACTGCAAAAATTTTTTCTCATTCTGTTGGTTGCCGATTCACTCTAATGACTATTTCTTTTGCTGTGCAGAAGCTGTGGGGTTTGATTCGGTCCCATTGGTCTATTTTGGCTTTTGTGGCCAATGCTTTTGGTGTTTTGGTCATGAAGTCCTTGCCTATACCTATGTCCTGAATGGTTTTGCCTAGGTTTTCTTCTAGGGTTTCTATGGTGTTAGATATTATGTTTAAGGCTTTAATCCATCTGGAGTTAATTTTAGTGTAAGGTGTCAGGAAGGGGTCCAGTTTCTGCTTTCTGCACATGGCTAGCCAGTTTTCCCAACACCATTTATTAAACAGGGACTCCTTTCCCCATTGCTTGTTTTTGTCAGGTTTGTCAAAGATCAGATGGTTGTAGATGTGTGGTATTGCCTCCAAGGCCTCTGTTCTGTTCCATTGGTCTATATGTCTGTTTTGGTACCAGTACCATGCTGTTTTGATTACTGTAGTCTTGTAGTATAGTTTGAAGTCCAGTAGTGTGATGCCTCCAGCTTTGTTCTTTTTGCTTAGAATTGACTTGGCTATGCAGGCTCTCTTTTGGTACCATATGAAGTGTAAGGTGGTTTTTTCCAGTTCTGTGAAGAAGGTCATTGGTAGCTTGATGAGGATAGCATTGAATCTGTAAATTACTTTGGGCAGTATGACCATTTTCATGATATTGATTCTTCCTAACCATGAACATGGAATATTTCTCCATCTATTTGTGTCCTCTCTTATTTCATTGAGCAGTGGTTTGTAGTTCTCCTTGAAGAGGTCCTTTACGTTCCTTGTTAGTTGTATTCCTAAGTATTTTTTTCTCTTTGTAGCAATTGTGAATGGCAGTTCGTTCTTGATTTGGCTCTCTTTAAGTCTGTTATTGGTGTATAGGAATGCCTGTGAGTTTTGCACATTGATTTTGTATCCTGAGACTTTGCTGAAGTTGCTTATCAGTTTCAGGAGGTTTTGGGCTGAGACAATGGAGTCTTGTACATATACAATCATGTCATCTGCAAATAGAGACAATTTGACTTCCTCCTTTCCAATTTGAATTGCTCTATTTCTTTTTCTTGCCTGATTGCTCTGGCTAGAACTTCCAATACTATATTGAATAGGAGTGGTGAGAGAGGGTTTAAAAATTATTTTGAGAACAAATAATAGCATTCATTAGAAAAAATTTTTGATAGATAAGTAAAGAAAAAGCAATCTTGAAACACAGAGATAACTGTTGTTAATATTTTGGTGCATAACTTCAGTCTTTTTTCATGGTACATATGTTTATTCATTTATCAACTATTAATATTTCTAACCAACTATGTACTGAGCACTAGGAATAAAATGATAAATCAGATACACATGCATTCTGTCAAGTTGTGCTTATATTATGTATAATATATAAAGGTAGTATAAAATATATAACTGTAATATACATGTATAGATGTATACCAATACATATGGATAAACGTGTATGTATATACATATGTTTATATTTACAAAAGTGGGATTATATTACACATCTTATTTATAACTTTCTTCTTTATGTTCTTTTATCAGCATCTCTTAATATCAGTAAATACACATCATTTAAAAAAATATATACATATATATTTTATTGCACTTTAGGTTCTGGGATATATGTGCAAAACATGCACATAGGATTGTTGTATAGGTACTTACAAGGCAATGTGGTTTACTGCCTCCATCCCCCATCACCTATATCTGGCATTTCTCCCCATGTTATCCCTCCTCAACCTCCCTACCCCCTGCTGTCTCTTCCCTAGTCTGCCCCTCAACAGACCCCAGTGTGTGATGCTCCCCTCCCTGTGTCCATGTATTCTTATTGTTCAACACCTGCCTATGAGTGAAAACATGCAGTGTTTGATTTTCTGTTCTTGTGTCAGTTTGCTGAGAATGATGGTTTCCAGATTCATCTATGTCCCTATAAAGGACACAAACTCATTGTTTTTTTATGGCTGCCTAGTATTCCATGGCATATATGTGCCACATTTTCCTTGTCCAGTCTATTATCAGTGGGCATTTGGTTTGGTTCCAGGTTTTGCTATTGTAAACAGTGCCAAAATGAACATACGTGTGCATGTGTCTTTATAATAGAATGATTTATAATCCTTTGGATATATACCTAGTAATGGGATTGCTAGGTCAAATGGAATTTCTTATTTCTAGGTCCTTGAGAAGTCACCACACTGTCCTCCACAATGGTTGAACTAATTTACACTCCCACCAACAGTATAGAAGATGAGAAGGAATCAATGAAAAAATGCTGAAAACTCAAAAAGCCAGAGTGCCTCTTCTCCAAATTATCACAATACCTGTGTAGCAAGGGCACAGAACTGGACTGAGGCTGAGATGAATGAACTGACAGAAGTAGGCTTCAGAAGATGGACAATAATGAACTTCACAGCTAAAGGAGCTTGTTCTAGCACAATACAAAGAAGCTAAGAACCATGATAAAACATTACAGGAGCAGTTAATCAGAATAACCCTTTATAGAGGAACATATATGACCTGATGGAGCCAAAAAAGACAACACAAGCACATCACAATGCAACCACAAGTATCGACGGCCAAACAGACCAAGCAGAGGAAAGAATCTCAGAGCTTGAAGACTATCATAGGCAGACAAAATTAGACAAAAAAGAAGGAAAAGAAATGATCAAAACTTCCGAGAATTATGGCACTATGTAAAAAGACTGAAGCTATGACTGATTGGGGTATCTGAAAGATGGGGGAACTGAACTAATTTGGAGAATATACTTCAAGATATCATCCAGGAGAACTTCCCTAACCTAGCAAATGAGGCCAAGATTCAAATTCAGAAAATATAGAGAACCTCAGTAATATATTTCATGAGATCAACCCCAAGACACATAATCATCAGATTTTCCAAGGCTGAAATAAAGGAAAAAATGTTGAGGGCAGATGGAGAGAAATCCCAGGTCACCTACAAAGGGAAGCCCATCAGACTAACAGTGGACCTCTCAGCAGAAACCCTACAATCCAGAAGAGATCGGGGGCCAACATTCAACATTTTTTTAAAAAGAAAATTTCCAATCCAGAATTTCATATCCAGCCAAACCAAGCTTCATACACGAAGGAGAAATAAAATCCTTTTCAGACAAGCAAATGCTGAGGGAATTCATCACCACCAGGCCTGTCTTGCAAGAGCTGTTGAAGGAAGCACTAAATATGGAAACAAAAACTTGTTACTGACTTCTCTGCGTCCTTTCCTCCTAGACTCCTAGCTTGTGTGGCCCTGTGACCTGCAGGTATTGGAGATCCACAGCTAAGACGCCAGGATCCCCTGGAAGCCTAGAAATGGAACCATTGACATTTAGGGATGTGGCCATAGAATTCTCTCTGGAGGAGTGGCAATGCCTGGACACTGCACAGCAGAATTTATATAGGAAT